>CAWUFW010004430.1:600000-892500 GCA_963921515.1 Calotriton arnoldi | reverse complement strand
CTCACAGATCCATGCAGCCACTCACAGACCCACTCACAGACCCATACAGCCACTCACACACTCACTTATTGACCTATACAGCCACTCACACACCCACTATCAAAGGTTCTGGGTTACAGTTAGGAAATAAAATTAAAAAAACCTTTGAAATTCACTTAAAAAAACCAAATGTTACAGGGAGATTATAGTTAGGAAATAGCATTTTAAAAAAACAATGAAATTTACTGAAAAAACAAAAGGTTACACAGACATTTTATAGTTAGGAAAAATAATTAAAATGACCTTAGAAATGCAATAAAAAAAACAAAGGTTATAGGGATGTTACAGTTAGGCTCAGATTTCTCATGCACAAAACCATAGAAATTCAGCAGTTATAGTTGCCTGAGCTATCTATAACTTATACCCCCACAATGCACAGCTTATGACCTCACATATTACATCACTCATGACATGGCCAGTGATATCACTGATGACATCCCAAATGACATCACTGATGATATCATCCACAGAACCACTCATACACCCACACAACCACTCATGCACACATACAACCACTTACACACCCACTCACATACCCACTCACATACCCACACAACCACTCACAGACCCAGTCACATATCCATACAACCAGTCGCACACTGTAGGAGAGTAGGATCTGCCTCTTATGTTGCACCCACTTTTTTTCTGATGTTTACACTGGTTTCTGGCTATAGTCTGGCTGGGACCCTGCTAATCAGGGCCCCAGCCTCTCTGTTCTCTCTACACGATTTGGAGTGCACTCTAGGTGCACTAGTGATTGGATACTGTGGTACCTTATGAGTCCCTAGTATATGGTACCTTAGGTACCAAGGGCACGGGTACTTCACAGGCCTACCAGGGGCTGCAGCATGTATTATGCCACCCCTGGGAAGCAGACTAAATCTGACACCACAGGCCTGCTACTGCAGCCTGAGTGAGGAAGTGCTAGCACCCCTCACTGAGATATAGGTTCCCTATATCTCTCCTACGCACACATATAACCCTATCAGTCACCCCTAAGGCAGGCCCTATCAATCCTGAGGGCAGGGTGCTTGGCTTCTATGTGAGGGGGTGCCTCTGCCTGAGCAGGGCCCCTCTGCAGCTCTCAGAGTCCATTCTCTGGTGCTGTTTGTGGATGCGGTTAAACCATATACTTTTAAGTGCATTATATCCTCGCGGTAAAATGCTAACTTTGGAATGGCTGCATCGAAACATGTCGTGTTTGGTGTCAAACATCTTGGAATACTACCCCCCCGCCAGTCCTGGCGGCGGGGGTAGCATTCCACCCTTCTAGAGGGATAGACATGTACCTACTGTGGAAACGCGGTAGAATCCTGCAGAGCCCTGGCATCACAAAATGGATGCCACCAGTCACAGACACTGGGCTGCCCTCCTGCTGATGACCAACACTCGCAGTGGAGGAAGCCCAACAATAGATATCCTGTCCCAAGGGGGTGTGACCACCTCCCAGACAGGGTTTAGTGTATTGGGGCTGGGTGGGTGCACTCTTAGAGTGCTTTGAAGTCCTGCACTGGGGGAGCAGAAGGCTCCTCTGTGCATATGCCAGTTCAAACCGGCTCAGGGGCTACCTGTCCCTGCTCTGGCACGAAACTGGACAAAGGGAAGTGGGTGTAGCCACCCACTCCCCTGACCCTCCCATAGGTAGGGTCATAGAGCTATCCCTCCCCTTCTTTTAGTATAAGAGGGGGAACTTGTGCATTGCACCCTAGATTTCCTGGACGACGCTCTACAAGAAGAATCCCGGACCTTCGACGTTCCACTACCTTTGGAAGACTGAAGAATCTCCTTGGAGTCAAGGAGTGACTCCCTGCTTGGCAGGCACCAAAAACTACAAACGACGGTTGCAAACTACGCCGCTCCCGCCGGAGTCCGAAGTCCCTGCAGCCCAAGAAGTGTATTTCCTGACTTCTCAAAGGCCATCGTGAGTCCCCAGCGAAGCTGAGGCCAGTGGACCCCAAGAGTAATGAGGAACCGCGACCCTTGGGTACCGTGCACTATTGTCGAGTGCAACCCCTTCACAACGTTCCACGAACTTGTGCTTTGGACCACGTGTGTTTCCAGCCTCCAGCAGGAATTCCTCCTAAGATCAGCAGCCTACCACGTCCCGAGTGACTGTGGGCCCCTGTGTGCGAATCCTCCCAAGGCGTCTCCGCGATCCCTTGCCAGCCGGCTTGTGGGTCCCCAGAAGACTTCCTAAAGAAACCAAAGGGCTCCCCTGATTGCTCCAGGCCTGCCCTGACTTACCCTCACTGGGTGAGTCCCCCAGACCTTGCTGGTCTGCGCCATTGCCTCTTTGCACTTTCCCCGAGACTTGCTGTTACCAAGGCTTGTTGGCTCCGATCGAGTTGCCAACACCGCAGTAAGCTGCAGACATCGTGGGCCACGCCGAATCCAGCTCCTGGTTGTCGTCGACACCTCCTGGACCTCGTGGCTGAAGAGTCAAGGCAACCGCGAACGACCTGAATCTTGCGACGACGGTGGGCATCCATCTTCCTTGCCCCGAGTCACTGCCAAGTGACTTTGAACACTGTCCCCTCTGCTTTCAGGTCTTCCATCTTCCGAATCCAGGCTTGGATTCCTCCGGACACTTCTCCTGTCGCCGCAAGCAGCAAGTCTTCACTGGCTCCCACTGAAAACGACGCCGCGACCCGACACCAAAGAACACCTATGCACCCGGCTCCCCTGGGTGAGGTAACTTCAGCACTACGGTGCTCCTGTGGGCCCTAGAACTACTTACCCTGTAAGTGACTTGCTTGTAGCTTCCCTAGAAGTGTCCTAAAACTCTAACTTTCCAAGTGCGACTATCGCACTGACTCGTACAAGGTTCGCGTCTGTGTTAGACACACCACGTCCAACTCCCTTGCAATTCCATCTGTAACCGCGTCCTTCGACTCGTACAAGGACCGATCGGTGTGTTCGCCTCGAACACGCAAGGGACCTTTAACATTGATATCTCAATCGCGTCTGAGTGCATAGACTCGTACAGGATTCGCATCGGTGCCAGGTCACCGCGTCCGTCCCCTGTGGGTCTCCTACAACTACCTGGGGTGGTTCTTGGGGTCCCTCGATTCTAGATGCCCTAGACCTAGGTCTAGCAAACTAAGATTGTAATATTCAATTGTGCTTAACTTATTGTGATCACAGTTGACTTGTACATATGTTCCTGTCCTCTAATCTCATAAAGAGATTAGTAGAGAGTGTTTATTAATAAATACATATATATTTGATATATATATACCTGTGTGGTGTCTTTTCATTTGGTGATTCAAGAGATTGTGTGGTAAAACAAGCTGCTTTACATTCCTTCAAGACTTAGCCTGAAGGCTGCTCTCCACAGCTACCACTAGGATAGCTTTCTATAAAGGTTGTCTTAAACCTATCTACCATAAGAGTCGAATTGTTCTGGTGCAAGGTGTCCACTTTAATTAGTGAACAGCATATACCAGGCCAACTTCTCACACACACCCACTTACAGACCCATACAACCACTCACACACATCCACAACACCATTCACACACCCACTCTCACACCCACATACCCACACAACCACTCACAGACCCATAGGACCACACCCACCCACCCATACAACCACTCACATTCCCAAACAGCTACTCAAACACCTATTCACATACCCATACTACTCACACCATCATACAATCACTCACACATACAATCACTTTCACACACACATCCATACAACTCACATACTCAGACAACCACTCACTTGCCCACTCACACACCCACACAACCACTCACACAGCTACTTGCACACCCAGAAAACCACTCACAGACCCATACAGCCACTCACATACCCATTGACAGACCTCTACAGCCAATCACATACCCACTGACAGATTCCTACAGCCACTCACACGCACATACAACACTCAGACACCCACTCACAAACTGATACAGACAGTCACTCAGATTACATGTTAGAAATCCTTAGTACAGAAGGAATAGTAATTTAACATATGCAGTAGCTTTGTATATATATCTTTAAGTCTCAAAACGTTTACAAAACACTTACACTTACACTCAATGATGTCATCAGTGATGTCATTTGAGATGTCATGAGTGATGTAATATGTGAGGTCATAAGCAGTGCATTGCCGGGGCGTATGTTATAGTTAACTCAGGTAACTATAACTGCTGAATTTCTCTGGCTTTGTGTATGTGAAATCTGAGCATAACTATGATGACCCTGTAACCTTTGTTTTTTTCAGTAAGAAAAAAATATATATATAGGTTTTACTTACTTTAAATAAACTTACTATGTGTGATAAAGGCTTCTGCGTGGTAAAGGCATGCATAGTAAAGGCTGCATGGTAAAGGTATGCATTGTAATGCCATACATCCACCTTTAAAAAAAATATTGGTTATTGATTTTCACATGAAATAGAAGCATTGCATTATACAGTCAAAACAGTATGATCTTCTATGGCACAGAGACTAAGTCACCTCCTATTCCAATACAACGACTGTGTTTGCAACCGCCAACAAGAAATGAGAAGTAAAGTTGATACATTTTGAACTATAACAACTGCAACTGTAGAGTCTGCTGAGGGTGTGGCCAGGACAATTTGCAATATATCAATATTGGCTGCCGTCCATATGTGTGTCAGAGTGGTAGGCCATACATCCAACTTGATGCACCATCGTTTTTAGTTGGGTACCCTTCTGCACTTGTGAAATCTCAGATTCTCATGCTCTACATCTCAGTGACTAAGATACGCCTTTGCATTGGCTCGACTCAAAGCCACAAATAATAAAAGTGGGTGCCCTAGTCCAATTCTCTTCCTACCTGTGTGTCAGATGAATGAATTGAGGTAGGGCCAACTGAGCTTTTCCGCCATCAAAAGACAATAAAAATAGTCAACTTGATTTGGGCAATTGTATTCTGTGTAAATTGTTGTTCTATGTTTAACAAATTGCAATTCTCTATATTGTTATTAGGTTACAGCCACCTATTTATATCGATTTGAATGATTTGCTGCGAACTGAGACAAAATAAACATCTTTCCTGGGTAATCCTTTTCCTGTAGTGGATGGGGGAGTGGCGGCTATTCTTTATTTCACTGGAATGCTCACTATTTGTTCTTGACCAGTGTAACCAGCTCAGCAGGGCCAGACTGAGAACCAAAATTTCTCTCATTTCCCTCTCTGATCGCCTTCTCTCTGCCTTCGCCTCCCTCCCTTTCTCTCTTCCTTGAAGCCTTCCTCTGCCTGCTGCAGTTAACCTCGGAGAGCTGGTGAAATCTTAACGTTGCATTGTTTTCTTATTGCAGCTGCTACTCCCTTAATTAAACTTAGCTTATTCTTGCAAATAACTTTTAGTACCAATTTTCCTTAGCTAAACAACAAATTGCATTCTAAACTTTAGTGGTTTTCTTGAAAAACTATTACATGTGCACCACACTGCCTAAGATAATGCAGCAGCTCAATGTATGGCCCTTTGTGATGCTAATTCGCACTCTCCAAACTATGGCTTTCCCACAAGTTTCTTACTTGGCTGCCAAGTTGGGAAGCTGATTAATATTCTGATCCTGTACATGTTATGGCACTCAGTGCTCTGGGCAAAGGCCCTTTCTTCCAGGCTTGTTTCCTTTGTTGCAGCCCTGCACTCTCCCTGACTTCAGACAGCGCCTACTCCCAAAAGGCCTGTTCACAGGAGTCCAAGTGTACCTCCCCCCTGTCTTTGATATGGCGCCACCTTTAGTAGGCCACCATCTGATTTGTATTCCTCCAGTACTTCCTGCGTGGTTCACTCAAGGCGGAAACACTTGCATATCTTAAAATTCTTATTCCTAAATGTGTTTTATTTATGTGTTATACATTTGTAACATGCGCATTATAAACTCGGGCATGTTCACAAGGAGCTAGTGCCGCAGCATCATTTTATTTGACACAGCGGTGGCGCAATCTGCTCAACACGGCTCCATATTTACAAACAGCCACATTGGGCCCAATGCGAATGTTAGTAGAGGCCTGCATCACATTATACCTGCCCAGGCATAATGCAAGCAGGGTAGGCGTTCCCATATTAAAAGCCACATAGAACTAATGCAATGAAGTATACAACTTTTCACCGCATCACTCTACAACTTGACTATGTCAAAATCCCTACTCCTTCTCAAACCAGGTGTAAGGAGTGACACAGGGCTTTTAACATGGGACTTGCCTCTGTGTTCTGGCACGTTGCTGGAGTTGCGTCAGTCTTACGACCAACTCCAGCAATGCATCACTTTAGTGGCAAAAGGTGCGTCAGAATTTCTGACTGATCAGTGAATCCTTGCGCCATGGAGCACTGGATTGTCAATACAGCGCATCCATGCGTTGTTAGGGCATTTGTGACAGGCGCAAGAAATCTGACGCATTGATGCCAATGCGTCAGTTCTTGTAAATATGCCCCTTAGTCATTGCAATGCCGCAAATGCATAGCCACAACTTTGGAAGATTGAACGAGCCTTGATAGCAGCGCCATGTCTTGGTAGCCGGTTAGCCGCATACTCTGCAAGGAGCACATTGTCATCAGTTGAAAAAGTGTGCTTGGAGCAAGCAAAAGATCAACAGGAGTCAGCAGATAGAATGGAGGAGGCCTGAATGTATCCTGTAAGTACAACCGAGCAATGGATGCACAGCTACATAGCCATGGCCCGACAGTAACCCACAAGTCACAATATATTCCACGTTGCATGGAGGTAGGGTTGGTTCCAGGGCAGGCTGCCAACAGTGGGCACCAGTATGCCCCTGCAGGCATCTAATGTTGCTTCTGTGTCAAGGCGTAGAGGGTAGCTATTTATATTTGAAAGTGGTGGGTTATAATAAGGGTGCCAACCAAGTGAGCTCATCATTCACAAGGTCGAACCCCCTCCCGAAAAAAAAATATAGACAAATTGGGTCAAACAGTCAATTTTTCTGTTAAAATTTCAAAATCATTTTCCGAAGTGGCACTAATAAAATTATAATACTTTATGGTCTACTAATCAACCTGTACTTCTCAAGGCACGTTTGTAGAGTTCCTACTCAATAAACAGTATGAACATTATTATTTTTTGTGAAACTTGACCTAACAATTGGTAGAAATGCAATATGTCTAGCCATTTTCAAGCAATTATTCTTCTCTTCTGCTTCCTTTCATTTTCCATCCTGCCCTTTCAATATATTTGCACACTCGGTATGACTAGAAATCTTCTAGTCAGGGTCAGAGAGGGAAATTGTAATAAATACAGATAAATCAAGGTAGATGTTTAAATGCTTTCACAAGAGTCATGAAACAATAGACAGAGCAACAAGTGCCTCCTAACACTAAGGAAATCAATATCACCAGGAACATCAACAATAAGGTCCCCAATTCTCCGTGATTTATCACTCAAACATCAGATGTAAACATGTTAGAGAAATCATGTGATTGCTTCCTCAATCTGAGCTATGTTTAATGCAGGTGTTCTTTTTCTAAAACATTAGCTTTTTGTTTCCACAAAAAGTAAGATAAAAATCATTGAACACCGGCTTGGATTTTTTTGAAACTACACACAGATTTTTCCCAATCACCAACATAATATTTTGGATAAATAAACACTTGAGGATGTCTGGATTTAGCTAGCTTTTGTCAGCAAATACTAATTTTCCCTTTTACTGATTATGAGGTCCGTCTCCGAACTCCACCTTGTAGTTTTCATCAGGTACTCGCACGTACTACTGCCTCTTTGGAAAGATTCTGCCTCACATGCCCATGTGTCTACATCACGTCAGAAAAGCCAATGTGACAGGGACAAGGACCAGATGTAAGAAAAGGGCCGCCGTATAACTGAGATGCCCACCAGAAGCCTAAGAATGTCTAGTGTTGCCACTATTATACCAGAAACAACAATTTGTCACAGTCATGCCAAGACCAAAGACCCCCAAAACATGCCAGGAATTGCCACTTTATTAGAGGATCACTATTGAGTGACGGATAACCACCACTACACCTGGATTGCCACCTTAACACAGATGTGCACACAATGCCAGAATATAATTTATGCTAGGACTAGCCACTAATATGCCAGGGATAATGTCTACTGCCCCTGAGATGGTCACCATTATGCCCTTGGCTGGCCACCGTAATGATACGTATGCACACAATCTGTCAACATTTGCCAGTATTGACATTCGTCATGCCAGAGATAACCACAACTATGCCTGTCATGGCACCAATAATGCCAAAGATGCCACGGCTACCAGAATGCCTGAAGTGGCCAACATCCCAAATGGAGGCAACACATGACAGAAATACCCACAATCTGCTAATGCTACCACTATGCCATCTGGGGGTAATACAATGTTAAGGAATTACAGAATATAATAGCGCTGTCGTTCTCCACCATTAGCACAGCATTATCCCAAGGATGCCCACAGTATGCCAGGGACTCATTAAGAAGGGCTGGGCGCCATAATAACAAGGTCATGGCATAATATACAACAATAGACACAAAATGCCATGGCCAACATTATGCCAGTGAAGTCCTGTCACCAAAGAGAGACACACACACACACAACACACACACAACACACACACGCGCGCACACACTCACTCACTCACTCACTCACTCACTCACTCTCACACACTCTCGCACCCCACCCCAATCTCTCGCTCTCTCTTCATCCTCCCTCCTTCTACTAGAACCAAACCCGAGAGGATGTTAAAGAGCGAAGCGGAGCTGTTTTAAGCTAAATTAGACAGGAAAAGCTCTTACGTTTAAATGCAGTTATGTCTCATTGTGATTGTAATTAGATGTTAATGACTAGCAGACAGGGCGTCAGAGGAGGGGGTGTCATAGATCTGAGAATGTCTGCTATGATGTGGAGGCATGTAAGTCCCCAAGGGGAAAGGGTCAAAGTGAACAGGGGGCTGTGAAAGAAAGGGAAAGGGGGATTTGTGAATGGAGAGGAAGTGAGCGATAGCACCGAAAGAGAAAGAGGAGCGTGCAGAAGGAAGTGAGGGAGGGGTAGAGAGGAACTGCGTATACCTAAGTGAAAATGCAAAACCACAAATACCAGAATGCAAAGCAGAAGCCAGGGCTGGGAGACGTTTTCACAACTGACTGCGAACAAGTTCACATCGCTACTCCCTTCCTCATGCCCTTTCCATTCCTCTCCCTCGCCTGCCTCATCTGAGTCTTAATCTCCTAGGGATAAAACGCCATTCTCCTCTCCTCCTTCTTCTCTTTTCCTCTCTCGCTCTCCTCATTTCTCCATTCCCATGGGTCCATCCACCGGACCGGTCTCTATACTTTGCTCCGCCTCTACTACAGATTCGCACACGAGTCTTTGGGTTATGATGAATAACGAAGGCACTTATTTTTTATTGACTTTTCACTTTGGCGACGGCAAATAAGGAGAAACAGCCAGCACAGGCTGGGGAGAGTCTCATCCAGTGGGATTAGATGTCTGTGATTCAGATCTTCCTAGAGGATCACCAGGTGAACCAATCTAAAAGAAGCATTGGCAAAGTCAACACTTCTGGCATTGGCAAGTGTGGAACGTTCAATATGAATAAAATGGCAAACATATAAAAAAAATAAAGGAGTGGTCCAGCATACGAGGCACACCAGCACTTACAAGGAAGGGCACACTTTTCAAGTAACTGCATAAGCGATGGGGTTAAATGCCACCTCCCACACTGAAAAACAACCAATGGATGTAGAGAGCTGACCTATGCTGTAGTAAGGAAGAATGAAATATGAACGACACTGGAATAAATTAGTGGAGCAAGACAAGAGTATTGGCCGAAAACACACGTCTGCATGTTTGTACGTACGTACTTTATTGTGATTTTTTGGGGAAAACATGAGGCTATTGAAACAGCTAAACCTGTTTCTAGGCCAGACCTAAAAAATGTTGCAACAAGTTGGGCCTGTGTGGAATGGTGAGTGGAGAGTGGAATCGAGATATTGCACAACTCCTGCAAAACCGGCCCCCAGTGACAAAAAGGTACTCCACCGCTCCAAAACCGGCCCCCACTCTTCCAGCTCCTCGGGGGAAATGCCCGATGCCCGCTAGGCCAGTCCGGCCCTGCCTAGAACCTAACATTAACATTACAAAAACCACAATCTGATTCGGTTAAGGAAATATTGCAATATTATTAGACAGGACAAGGCACAGTTAGTTTTTTAATTGCACTAATTTTAACATTTTAAAAACTGACATTTTAAGCTACAGGGTAACAATGCCCACAATTGTATTGTTTTTTTTAATCATACGCTGAAACGGAGATTATAAACCAGACCTGGCGGTTCTAAACTCAAAATGACTACATTTGAAATGTTGATAATAAAAGCTTGTTATCAAATCGTGAGGTACGATGAAGGAGACTGCGGGTAATCGTGTTCCACTACACCACTCTCCAGTGACAGTTCAAAATGGTGGATTTCAACATTATATTGAATGGATTAAAATAAATTACAATTAAAGTGTAGTATCTACTCATTTGTCGTGCACAGGTCTGAAAGTCAGCATTGTTTTGACGGACATTAGTGAAGTATGAACCAGATCATAGAAGGATCAAACTACGTTCCCTACTTTCCTTTTAAAAATCTAATGCAGTCCATTAATGGTGTATCAGAAATAGAGCCCTCACTTTCATTCCAGTCTCAGCATGCATTGCATACGCAGCTAGCCATTTAAATACATATCCAGCCCTTCTGATTTGTCAATTATATATAATGTCACACCTTGTAGCCTATAAATTGTGCTTAGTTAAAGGAAGTTCTTCGAAACGACCTTCAAAGCCATTAATGACCTACAGCCTCGTTCTAAACTGTTGGGATGATTCCTTGTTTGCACTACCTTAGTGTTCAACTCCCTGACATGAGTGACAGGCATAGTCCAAGATGTATTAAGCGTTAGCACCAGTTTTGAAGTTATGCTAACATCTGCCCTACTAATCACCCTGGAGTCTCAAATGGAATTCACCGGCAATGTCCTTCACAGGTTCTCCTCCTAACTTTCCAACCAGCACCAGTTTGTTCACATGAGCACCAACAGGTCCCAAAAGATCCCTATTTCCTGCGGAGTCCCCTAGGTTGCCACACTATCCCCTGTTATCTTCAGCCTATACGTGGAGCCTCCCGATTCCCTTCTCACAAATAACAGCATCATGATTCACCAATGATACACAATTTTACTTGAAAGTCTCCAATGCTTCAGCCATCCAAAGCTTCAAACACTGCCTACACATTATCCTCACCTGGATGTCCAGCACCTACTTAAAAAATAATTCCTGATATTTGTTAAGAACAACAAACAAATTTGGCTCAATGACATGAACCTTGAGGGCATCAAACTTCAACTTTCACCCAATGTCAAGTCACTTATATTAACCCTGGACGTCATTCTCACATACATGGAACATAGTGCCAAAAAACAAAGGCTGATTGGTGCTGATTCCATCCTTCATGCCATCCCAGGCTCCACACTGGAAGTCCTTGATGTTATCCTACACGTTGCAGCACGACTCATAAAGGCCCTGAAGAAATATGATCCATCTCCCTCAGCTTGATCAAACTCAATTGGCTGCCCTAGATGGGCCACATTTTCTTCAAAAGCTTTACATCACTCTCAAAGCCATCACGACTAGCAACCCTGCTTATCTTGCAGTGAAGCTCACCATCTCTGGTGGTTCTGGGCACACCCAGAGCCAGGACACCATCAGACTGCAGACTAAGGAGTGTAAAAACAGAAAGCAACAGAACAGCAGGCCTTTTACACCTTTGCATCCAGGATTTGGATCAACACCCCTGTACTCATCAGGACCACTCCAATGCTGCTCTAATTTATGAAAAAGTTGAAGATGCACATCTTCAAAGAGCACTACAACACAATGCATTCACCGTCCACAAACCAGCTACCGCTCCTATCATTTGCTGGCTTCATGATTGTCTTTGACTCTCTACAGTACTAGGCTGCTATTTGCCTAGGTAGATCTCTAGAAATACTACATAGTAAATAAATACATACATGCTATTGATTGCTATACAATGCAGAGTGGCGCAAGTGGTAGAGGCAATCAAGTTTTGTGCACAGAATGTGTTTTGCACCAAAAGTTGATACACACCCAGCGCTAACTGGTTACCAAACCCCTAATAAATCATGCAAACTGATTGTAACAGTGAGGGGAGAGTCCAAACACTCACAGAAATAAAGTTTCACAAAATAGCACAAAATCACTTTGCATAGAATCTAATTCCAACGAAAAACAGATAGAAACAATGGGTTAAAGGTAAATACTGTGATTTTCGCTTATGTAATACATGTAATTTCCACAAAATTACACTTTATATGAAAGACCCATGAACATGTATCGCACTGTAGATATTTGTAGTTTAACCCATTTGTGGCAGGTGACACAATACAGCATTGCAGATATCTGAATATCCCTGTATTGTACAATTCTTGAAAAATCTTGGGTACAGTTAAACTGTTAGTTAGTTCTGCCTGTCTTGTTTTTTTTTGTACAGAGATTTAGTTAAAATTTTGAAAATGGTATAAAATGTGGAATTCAATACAATTTTCTTGGAATTCCAAATCCTTCTACGCTTGATATTTTGAAATAAGTGGCCTTGATGTTAATAAAAAAGACACCTTTAATTAGGTGAGGTTTCAGGTAGAATCTGTCAACTGTCTATTATTCAAGTCTGAGAACAAAATGTAAGTTACGTTATGATAGACATATTTATGTACCACACATTCTTTCTTGTAGCGCTGGTCTGGTATCTTCTCAACCTGATTTTGGATACCCGACATGTACTTGAGTTTTGGATGTCTTTATGAGCTGTAGCATCAATGGTGCATTTGTGGTTCTTTTTTGTATAGTAGTTACGTTTTAACCTTTTGGTTGCCCTATTGATCTCTTTATACAACATGAAAGGGAGTCTCAATATATAAGTCCATATATATACATTAATGAACCAAAGGAGCCTCTCGAATGCCACCAACTATTTTTTTAATTTTATGTTTTGTCTCCCTGATGGTGGCCAACTCCCCATGAACAGGAGGTGCAGGTAAGGAGTTTGCTGGGGTCCTTTCTGGACACTGGCAAACATCTGAATGTGGTGGCCCAGAGCTCTCTTTTAGACCACCTCATTAATATGCATATGACATCAGGAGTGATGTCACACACAAATCAGATGGATCTGGGGGAGATTTCCTAGTCCCTCCCAGGTCCATTCAAGGGTCAAGGAGGTGGGCTGCTCCAGCTGCTCCTCAGCCATGCCTGACCCACTTTTTTCCAGAGGTGGGGAGGGAGGCAGGTAGGAGAGATCATGGGAGGAGCAGCCCAGCTCTGGACAATTGTTCCCATCCCACCAACAGAAGAAAGGAACCAGGAGGTGGGGATTGAAAGGTGTGGGACTTGGATTATTCCTACTCCAGCCCCATCCAATCTCCACTTCCTGGTTCATTCCACACAGCTCCTTCACCTCAGAATGCTTCTCTGTCCATCAGTCTGAGAGGAAGGAGCTGTGAGTCTGTGCCACAGAAAGAGCCAGCTGCTGTTTGGATTTGTTCTGAGCTGCAGAAAAAATCCAAACAGCACCTGGCTCCTTGCTGGGCACAGGCTCACAGCTCCTTCCTCTCACAATGGTCCTCTCTCCATGAGGTGCATTGTGAGGGAAGGAGATGTGTGTGTGCGCCCCAGCAAGGAGCCAGAGGGAGTTTTGATTTTTTCTTAGCCATTTGTAGTTTAAATGTAACAAAAGTAATACACCATAATGTCTGTTATGCTCTTTTGGTTGCAGATTTGTAACTGCTTGTAGTTAGTTAAAAAGGTCATAATACCCAGATCCAATAATTGAGCAGTAGTCTACATAATGTTTTTCTTTGGGTACTGGCCAAGGATCACCTAATAATGAAAATTGTAACACATATAAACTGGTGGTGAATAAAAAAGATGTATTTTTGAGAAGTCCCCAGCAATCTGAATTTAGTGACGGGGCATCATTTGTATCACACAGAATTCTGGATTATCCATCATGTTAGGTTATTTAGAGGACGTTTTTTTAAAGAGTTTTTGTGGACAGCGGCCCAATAACGTGACCATGGAAATCGCAAGAATGCAGCTTGGAAGTAGATTGATTTTTGGCATGTGGGTAGGTGCGGTACTTGGGTTCATGGTAGGCCAGCACCTAGGTAAACCCACAGAGTGCGGTTGTTGATTCTTAATCTCTTAGGGAAATCATCAAAGAGAATCCCCTACTGGTCATATGGACCTTTGATTGTTGCCTTGAAGTGTAAGAAAGGAGCTAACATTGGCAATACATTTCAAATACAGTGAACAACAGAGAAGATGGTGTCCAAACCTTAAGGGTTTTATTATCAATTTAGTTCAGATAACAAGTTATCAGTCAGCAAAGGCAGGAAGCATATCATAAGAGCGTACATATTTAACTGGTTATACAGTCTGAATTTATATATTATAAGAAAGAAAAGGCAAAATAGTATCACATACAGCAAACAAAACATCACCCAAGCAGGTTCCATAAAGGAACTTCCCTATTCTGTTTAAAGTACCGAAAGTAACAAGGGGAATTTCTATGAGGAACATGGCAGCATCATATAAACCAAATTTAATGTTCAAAAGCAAAATTCTGAGTATTCTAGCATAAAGGTCAACACTCTGGGCAGGGGAAATCAGCAAAGTCGAGAAGAGGTCTTCTCTCAGCAAAGTCAGAACCGCTGGAGCTCTGTTTACAGACACTCCACGTTCTCCTGCCACTAGGTGATCCCCCTCAACAGATGGCCTACCAGTACAGCCTAGGCTCCCCACCTGGTGTTCCCTCCTGGAACCACCCAGGCTCTGGGACCGGGTTTTGGGCACCTTGGGCCACAGCCCATTCCCACTCCTTCTCCGCAGAGACAGGATGTGAGTCCCTACACCCTTCCCACGACACCGGGACCTATCTGGGCTACCATGAACCTTTCCCACCACCCTTGGTTGGGAAATACCTAAGCCACTTCCTTCCGGGCCACTCCCAGATGCTTCTCCAGACCCTCTGGAATCCACCACCAGGTCTGCCTCGAGGGCAAGCTCCCTGGGGTCAGAGAACTCGCCCTCCCCTGGGTGTTGGCATAGCTCTGGAAAACAGGGACTTAAAATATGCTCTCCAACAATTGAATCACACAGCCCCACACAGGTGTTAACCAAACTACCCTTCACCCAACCATCCAGTGCCTCAGAAAAATACCCCACCTCATTCTCACAAGACTGGGGAGACAGTGTCTGACTGTTGCTGTCTCTTAACCCATACTCTTCTGGCTGGTCTCCATACTCACTTACTAGGGCTTCTATCATGGGGGAACCCCTCTCCCTGCACCTCTCATCCAGAGTCAGTAGAGTGTCCCTCCCACTATCAGGAAAATGATCCCCTGTGCCAGTTCCCCAATCCACCTCAGGGACACTGCGCACCACTGGAGTAACCTCACAATCCTGAACCCCCTGGTGTATGTCAACCCCCTCCTTGAAGCAGGGCCCCAAATCTGTGTGTGTGTGTACCTCCTCCACAGTACTGGACCTAACACTTTTGCTGCCACCATCTGGGCTGGGCCTAGCCCTACTAGCTTCCCAGTCCAGCTCTCTCATTTTAAACTCATGGTCTAACATCATCCTTTTCTCCTCCATGGCTAACTTAAGCTTTTCCAGTTCCACAGCAATTCTCCTTGCTTCCCGCCTGTCCTCCAGCTCCTCTGGGGACAAACTGCTGCTGCCTGGTTTAGAGGGTGCCCCCCCTCCCAAAAGCACATCCACCCATGGAATAAGTTCCTCGGCCTCCTTGCCAAGATCCCCAGACAGCTCACTAGCATGTCTGGCTGCTACCCAGGCCCTCAGCGCCTTTTGTACCTCCTCTCTTCTGGTGAGGTCCCTGATTTGGATTTTGAGGTTTTTGCAGATCGCCTTCAATTCCTTTACATTGTAGGTTTCTAACCTCTCCTCCTCAAAGGCCACTTCCAAGGATGCAACAGATGATGCAATTGATTCAGGCATGATGCAGTAGCAAGTTCAAACTGGCAAGATCAAAAAATAGGCCAAAAAGAAAAAGAACCAGTATGTGGCACGTAATGGTCTGCGATATGGTAGTAGTGCACACCAATCACTGTAAGTCAAGTGCAAATGCAAGTCCTATCCTCACCGCTGACAACCAATGTTAGAAATGGGATTTTTGGTAGGCTAGGCGTGGGCCAAAGCCAGGCAAAACCGCCACTCTAGTCAGGATAAGGGAGTTGCACGTCTAAAATAACCCCTGCTCACCCCTTGGTAGCTTGGCACGAGCAGCCAGGCTTATCTTAGAGGCAGTGTGTAAAGCATTTGCACATAACCAACAGTAATACAGTGTTCGCACTACAAAAGGACACCACAACGGTTTAGAAAAATATCCAATATTTTTATATAATTAAAACAAGACCAAAAACGATAAAAATCCACAATACTATACTTAAAAGTTCACAGTTCAAAAATACGTTGATTAAAAAGAGTTCCTTGTGTGGATAGCTCCGTCCGGGCTACCACGGCGTCGGAACACACAAATCCAAAACAGTTCTGGCTGACCGCGGGGTCGCCGGCCAGCTACGGTGTCGGGAAGACCCGCAAACAGTACCTTTCAGAAATGCAGGGCGATGGGGCCCTTGAAGTCACTCGCGTTGCAGGTCGAGCCCCTTTCTGATGAGATCAAGAGCGCTGGCGCCAACAGGCGTCGGGTGCTGCGGTGCGAAGCGCAGCGGTGCGGCGTGCGGTGCCCCCAGGTCGCGGTGCGAGCAGCGGCTCGGTGGCGGCGTCAGATGGCGTCGTCGGTGAGACCACGGTCGCGGTGCGAGATGAAGGCGGTGCTCGTCACGGTGCTAGCAGGTCGCGGTGCAAGCAGCAAAGCGCTGTCATCGGCTGACGAGTGGGAGTCGATGGTGCCGGCGTCGGTGGGCCAAGGCTGCGGTGTGGGATGAGGGCGGTGGTTCGTGTGACTTACGAGCGGTGCCCTCGAACCACGGTGCAAGCAGCAGCGTCGATTTCGGTGGGAAGTGGCGGCATCAGGAAGGCCAAGGCGTCCTCGTGAAGCAGGGCGGTGCGGAGTGCGGTGCCCACAGGTCGCGGTGCGAGCAGCGGCTCGGTGGCGGCATCAACAGGCGTCGTCGGTGAGACCAGGGTCGCGGTGCGGCATTGCGGCGGTGCTCTCTACGGTGCCAAAGCTTCGGCGTGAAGCGAGGCGGTGCGGAGTGTGGTGCCCACAGGTCGCGGTGCAAGCAGCGGCTCGGTGGCGGCATCAACAGGCCTCGTCGGTGAGACCAGGGTTGCGGTGCGGCGTTGCCGCGGTGCCCTCTGCAGTGCCAAAGCTTTGGCGTGAAGCGAGGTGGTGCGGAGTGCGGTGCCCACAGGTCGCAGTGCAAGCAGCGGCTCGGTGGCGGCATCAACGGGCGTCGTCAGTGAGACCAGGGTTGCGGTGCGGCGTTGTGGCGGTGCCCTCTGCGGTGCCTTCAGGACACGGAGTCGGCAGTGGCTTCGTAGACGTCGTCGAGTTGGTGTCTTCGGGTTGCAGCACAAAACACACAGTCCCCAGTGCTGCGGGTCGAAGAACCTGAAGTCTTTGCTGTTCCTGAGACTTCGTGAACAGGGGGCAAGCTCTACCTCAAGCCCTTGGAGAGACTCACAAATTAGCTTGCAGAAAGTCCAGTCCAGGCCTTTCACTGCCCAAGACAGAAGCAGCCACTGCAGGTCAGCCCAGCAAAGCACCCAGCAAAGCAGTCGTTCCTTTTCACAGCTTCTCCGGCTCTTTTTCTTGGCAGTCTTCTTGTTCCAGATGAGTTCTAAAATTCAGGGGTCTGGGACCCAGTATTTATGTCCAAAAATCCTTTGATCTCTTAGGCAGAGAGGACCTGTGCCCGGCCAGAACTAGTTCTGCCTTCTCTGGTGTGAATTCCTGGCAGGAGGTGGAGACGGCATTTGTCAGAGGCAGAGCAGGCCCTTTGAGGTGCAAGGAAATCTCCTCCCTCTTCCCCCATCGCAGCCCAGGTCTCTTCAGCCCTTTCATGACCTACCTAGACCATCTGGCGCCCCTCCTGCTCCCCCAGCCTTCTGTCATCCAAAACCCAGACAGGCAATCCACATTCCAGCAGAGGCACCCAGGATGACTGAGCAAGAAAATACCCACTTTCTAAAAGTGGTATTTTCAAACACAGAATGTAAAAATCACCTTCACTAAAAGATGCATCTTTAGATTCTGAGTTCAGGCATACAAAACTTCATTTTCTTACCGAATTCCCTGGGCCAGTTATGTTTATAAGATGTTATAAACAAACCTCCCATTCAGTCCTATGGGGAACTGGTAGCCTTGCAATAGTGAAAAACGAAATTGGCTGTAATTCACTATTAGGACATGCCACACACACCAGGGCATGTCCTACCCTTCACCCTGCCCACAGGGGTACCTTGGGCCTACCTTAGGGCACCTGACATGTAAGAAAAGGGAAGGTTTCGTGACTGGCCAGTGTGGGCACGGGCCAAGTCGACATGGCAGTCGCAACTGCGCGCAGACACTGCGATGGCAGGTCTGAGGTACCTTTTTCCGGGCTACGTACGTAGGTGGCACAATCCGTGCTGCAGGCCCACGAGTGCAAAAACAACAATTGATGGACAGAATGCAGAACAATGTCATACATTCACCCCAGTACAGAGATCTGGGCCTAAATCCATCGTTTTTTGCTCACCATGCCATTCCAGTTTGAACCCAGCCATATGCAAATCAGTCTTGACCCTGTGCCTCATGGGAACAGTCCAGCCCAAACTGCCAAGCCAGGTCCTCCCTGGACTGGAAACAAGCATCCTAGGACCGGTTTCAGGGTTTCACCCCTCTTCAGCCAGGATAGCTTGATTCCAGTGGCATGGAGAGCACGGGACCCACGTCTGGGCATACCCGTCCCACTCGGGGTGACAAATGCAAAAACAACAATTGATGGACAGAATGCAGAACAATGTCATACATTCACCCCAGTACAGAGATCTGGGCCTAAATCCATCGTTTTTTGCTCACCATGCCATTCCAGTTTGAACCCAGCCATATGCAAATCAGTCTTGACCCTGTGCCTCATGGGAACAGTCCAGCCCGAACTGCCAAGCCAGGTCCTCCCTGGACTGGAAACAAGCATCCTAGGACCGGTTTCAGGGTTTAACCCCTCTTCAGCCAGGATAGCTTGATTCCAGTGGCATGGAGAGCACGGGACCCACGTCTGGGCATACCCGTCCCACTCGGGGTGACAAATGCAAAAACAACAATTGATGGACAGAATGCAGAACAATGTCATACATTCACCCCAGTACAGAGATCTGGACCTAAATCCATCGTTTTTTTGCTCACCATGCCATTCCAGTTTGAACCCAGCCATATGCAAATCAGTCTTGACCCTGTGCCTCATGGGAACAGCCCAGCCAAGCCAGGTCCTCCCTGGACTGGAAACAAGCATCCTAGGACGAGTAGCATTTGATTCACAGGCCCCGGCACCCGTAGTGCACTTTACTAGGGACTGACAAGTAAATCAAACATCCAATCGTGGAAACACCAATCCATAACACAATTTACACAGAGAGCATATGCACTTTAGCACTGATTAGCAGTGGTAAAGTGCCCAGAGTCCTAGAACCAACACAACCAGGTCAGGGAAAAATAGGAGGAAAAAGCAAAAGGTTTGGGGATAACCCTGCAAAAAGGGCCATTTCCAACAGTATACCCCTGGTTTCTTTCTCTTTTACTATATCTCCGCATCTTTGGGACTGAACTGTAATAACACAATGGACAATGGTGTGATGGACACTTCCAATATTAGATATTCTACAATCCGAGGCTCCGATGGAGTGTTGCCATCCCCCGCAGGATGACTCCTAATCTTTTCCCCTTCCTTTTCCCTCCCTATTTACCTTATGTCCTCAATGTTTCTTCTTCTGATGGGATTCACCGGGTGCCTTGTTTATGTGTATCCGATGGGGGTAGGGGGCGGTGGGGGGATGGGGGTTCTTTTTGGTTAAGTTGGCTTTACTGTTCTGTTGGTTTGAATGGATCATTGCTGGTATTCACAGTGCTGAGTCTGTCTATCACTGACCCTTGGTTACGCGTATTACTCCCACGAATACCTCTATGACTGCTAACAGAGAAAACTATTGCGGACTCCACCTTCGATGTCTCTCATGGAATGTACGAGGATTAAGCAATCCTAAAAAAAGTAGACAAGTATTGGCTTATTTGGCCAGGCACTCCATACAAATCGCCATCTTACAGGAGACACATTATGCACCTAGCACTGCGCACAAGTTTGCATCCAATTGGGGCGAGAACCGATTTTTTTCTTGTTATAGTTCATATTCACGGGGTGTATGCATTTTACTGCATCGGTCTCTCCCTTTCCGGGCTGTTGATGTAATGAGCGATCCTGACGGCAGATATCTCTTGGTGCAGGGAATGTTGGGGGGTAATAGTATATTGCTTATAAATGTATATGCCCCAAACACTGACTCCAATGACTTTTTTCCTGGTATAGCTACGGCCATTGACAATATAAGTGCGGACGTTGTATTGATGGGGGGTGACTTCAACCTCACACTAGATCCTACCACAGACACTACTGGCCCGAGCCGCATCACAAAACCGCATTCCACTCAGGGCCTTTTAACTCTTTTGCAGCAATCACTGTTATCCGACCCTTGGCATTCACACCACCCAGGACTCCATAATTATTCTTTTTATTCAGCCCCGCACAACTCCTGGTCCCGTATAGATCATTGGTACCTCACGTCACAACTAATGTTAGATGTCCACAATATCGAGTATTTACCCCGCACGATCTCGGACCACGCCCCGGTCCTCCTCGAGCTCGACTACTCTGTGCTGCCCAAACAACGCCCATTATGGCTTTTCCCTGCCTCTGCTCTTTTAGATCCGGTGTTCCGGACTGAGGTGGCGGAGGCCATACAGGAATACTTCGACTTAAATGATGGCAAGGTTGAGTCACAGCTAACACTCTGGGACGCCTTTAAAGCGGTTATCCGCGGGGTGTGCATTTCTAAGCATGCTGGTGTGCTTCGCTCAATTCGGACTGAACTTGACAAAATTGAACAGAAACTTAAAGAGATGGACAACGCGGCGCTTATAGACGCGTCGTCGGCAGACTTCCGTGCTCATTCAGCGCTAATGGTAGAATTCACTGACGCAGCCGCCAGAGAAGTTAAATATCTTGGTAAGTATGCCAGAGCCCGTGCGTATGGGGAGGAAGAGAGGCCTGGAGGGACACTTGCCCAGCTCCTCCGCCCACGCTACCAATCGGAATACATTACTCAGTTAGACGCGGATACGGGAGACTCGCTGACTTCGAATGCTGATAAATCTGCTGCATTGCTAACCTATTACACACGTTTGTATGAAACTCGGGATCCCCCTGGTGGACTGGCTCTTAGAGACTATCTGCAGGAAATAGCCATGGTATGGCTAGAAGATGGCCAGCGAGAGTTCCTTGCAGCACCAATAGATGCTGAAGAGATTAAGCAGGCGATAAAAGATTTAGCAAGTGGGCGGGCCCCTGGGTCTGACGGTCTTACTGGAAACTTTTACAAAGCCTACCAAGATATACTCGCACCTCGCCTTATCGAGGTCTATGCTGAAGCTCTAGAGAGCGGCTCCCTCTCCCCGACCATGAGGGAGGCCATAGTGACCTTATTGCTAAAGCCCGGCAAATCCCCTGATAAGTGCCAGTCCTATAGGCCGTTATCGCTACTTAATCACGATTATAAAATTCTTGCTAAAGTTTTAGCCACCCGCCTTGCATTACTAGTTGACACTACACTATGTCCTTTTCAAGCGGGGTTCGTCCCTGGCAGGTCCACGACATTAAATTTACGGACAGTTTTTTCAGTCATAAATCAGATGGAACCGTCGCTTCCGGCAGCAGTAGTTATGCTCGATGCCGAGAAGGCGTTCGATTCATTAGAGTGGTCTTTCTTATATGCAGTACTGCAAAAATTGGGGACACCCATAGGATACCTAAACCAGATCCGCCTGCTATACTCCCACCCGGTGGCCCTTCTCCGGGTAAACGGGACAATCACAACACAATTTCCGCTCACGCGTGGCACACGGCAGGGGTGTCCACTGTCACCACTATTATTTATTGTCGCAATGGACCCACTTGCCCGACATATCCAAGAGCGCCACCTCCATCAGGGTTTGCAACTCCATACTGGCCCGCTTGCTGCCTCCTTTTACGCGGATGACATTATGCTGTTCGTCCGGCGACCGGAGGAGAATCTTCCCCCACTGCTAAGTGAGGTGGTGCGATTCGGGGTGCACTCTGGATTAGCCATAAACTGGGAAAAGTCAGAAATTTTCCCATTAACCCCTGCCACTACCCAGGTTGAAGTGGAGTTTCCATTGAGATGGTGTACCGACCCCCCAAGTATTTAGGCATCTATTTGCATTGCAATGCTGCAGAGGTCATCCGCCTTAATTACGGGCCGGCAATTGACCGCCTTACGGGACAGATTGACAGATGGATTAAACTCCCACTCTCCATGGCTGGCAGGATCGCCATTATCAAAATGGTAGTACTACCGCGGCTGTTATATTTATTTTTAAACATTCCAATCGCCCTCACTACGTCCTTTTTTAATACTCTGCGCTCCCTGCTAACGCGCCTTATTTGGGCAGGCAAACAACCTCGCATTAGTCTGACCACTCTGACAATGCCATTTGAGAGAGGGGGGTTTGGAGTCCCCGACTTTTATTTATATTATCTAGTAGCGCAGACACACTTTTCATATTTTTGGTATCATCCAGACGCTCGTATACAATACCTCAGACCCGAAAGATCCCAAATACACCCAAACACACTTCCAGCGGTTCTGCCCCTGGGCCTTCCACGTCACCCTACTGAGATAGAAACGATGGCAACGGCTTGTTGGGCATGGACTAAGTTACGACGCTACTTACAATGTGATTTTTTATACTCCCCGCATATACCTCTGATTGACAACCCATGGTTGCCTCCTACCACTGAAACCCTTACTAAAAAAGCGTTAGAAAAATATAGATTATGAACTGTTGGGGATTTACTCAAGGATTCCCGCCCACGCACACTTGCTGAATTGACGTCCAGGGGGGGCGGTACATATATGGATAGTTTTCTCCTCCATAGGGTGAGGAGTGCTTTGCTGAGTGTTTTGCCTGACACTGGGGTGGAGCCGAAGGATTTTCCTCCTCTCACTCTGGTCATTAACTCTACCGACTGCACACACCTGGTCTCTCGCCTATATCACTTATCACTCACCCTCAAACCTGCGGTGGGCCTCAGGGCTAGGGCGGCCTGGGAACGTGACTTAGGGGAACCACTCCCGGATGCAACTTGGACGTACTGCTGTACGCAGACACGATATATTTCGACCAACTACAAACACAAGCTGTTACATTATAAATACCTCCATAGAATATACATTACCCCGAAGTTAATATCCAGGATGAATCCTAGTACCTCTAGGGCTTGCGCCAAGTGTGTGACATTGGAAGCCGACTTTGCACATATGGCCTGGAACTGTATAATTATTCAGACGTATTGGGGGGAGGTATTCCGCCACCTGTCACTCATGATCGAGCAGAGTTTGCATCCTACACCACTGTTGGCATTGTTGGGGTATGTTAAGCCCATTAAAAGATGCATTAGGAGATTCACAGCCATGGCCCTCCTGTTGGCAAAGCGTCAAATCTCCCTGAACTGGGGTGGGCCTCGCCCACCAACAATACAGGGCTCGCTTCGGGACCTTCTCTATTGTAATACTACGAGCGATGATTATGCCACACTATTGCCTGAGCCCTCACGGCCCGAGACATATGGCAGCCACTCAAGGACTACTTGCAACTTCACCCGTTGGACGAAGCATCGGAGTGAAATGAGAGAAGTTGACTGGGGGTACTGTGCCCGGCTAGGTTGGTGGTCGTCCGGGTGGTGCACACCATGCACGTGATCATAACTTGCTAGGGATGTAACCTTTCTTTTTAATGCTGTGAATTGCCATGCTCACTCTGATTTATACTGTATTAGTTGAATGCAATGCTTCCATGTTGTTTCTGTTCAGTTATTGACTGACGACAGTTATATATTCTGCTTCATGTACCACCATTACTGCAGACGATTTGATGTATGATGCATTGTATATTTGGTTGTTTATTGGATATATACAATAATAAAAAATAAATTAAAAAAAAAAAAAAAAAATGTCAGGAGTTGGTATGTTTCTCCAGGTGCCTGCCGACCACAGACTCAAATATTGCACACATCCCTTATGGCAGCTTCCTCATCAAAAACATTCCCTGGTGCGATCACTCAGCCAGTCAATTAGGGTGAGCAAGGGTTGCCACACAGCAAAAGAAACCTTAGGAAGGGTAGATGTAAAAAATAAATGATTGTGGTATGTTTTTATAAAACCCAGTGGAAAGATCTGTGACCAAATGACAGGCAGTATAAACCACTTTGCTTTCAGTTGCTTGCCAAATTACCTAAACGCACTGTACCCTGTTGATCGCTTGTGGGCACTCTGAATCCATGGAATTGCTATTGATGTCTGGTACCCCCACATTCAGTAGACACAAAGGAACAAAGTTTGGGGTGAAACCTAAGTAGAGATAGGTTCCTGTGTGAGGAAGAGAGGAGGTAATTACAACAGTTTAAAAAAATACTAAAATCTGACTAACATCATGTTCAGCATGATCCCCTGGCCCGCTCATCAGGGTGGGGAGATCTTGCACACAGCATGAGAAACCTTAGGATCTGAGATGTTGAAAAACATATGGTTGCAGTTTGTTTCCATACAGCACTGGAGTGATATTCATGACCATGGGCATCCAGAACCAATAGAAAACACATATTTGTCTGATACCCCCACACTTAAGAGACCCAGAAGAACACATAGGGTGGTCAAGCCTTGGCAGGGATATGTTCCTATATGAGTGAAAATTAAGGGAATTACTATATTTTGGAAAAACAAATCCTGAAAATTTGACAAACGTTGTGTTCAGCATATTCTACCGGGCAGCCAGTCAGGGCAAGATAGGTCTGGTTGCACCAATAGATTCATTATGTTATGTTACCTGGTTTTTATAGAGCGCACATCCACCAAAAGGTCTCTTGGCGCTAGAGCTACAGAAGCAATACTACAATTTTGCGCTCTAAAAGACATCGCATGCCATCCTGAAAAGCTGAGTCTTCAAAAGTATCCTAAATTTGGAATAACAAGAGACAGACCTGATATCAGAAGGTAGAGTATTACAGATACGTGGGGCAAGTGTTGAGAAACTAGAGCCACCCAACGTCTTCTTCTTAAAAGAAGGAATGGACAAAAGATTCAAGTGGAAAGATCTTAGATATATATTTGTGAATACGGGTTGAAATGAAGGCTGGGCTGCAAACCTGTAAAGATTTTAAAATAATGCAGCAGGCCTTGAAGAATGAGCTTTGCTCAACTGGTAACCAATGTACGTAATGTGACACTTTGAGGGTAATTGATATAAAAGCCTAGAAGCTTGATTTTGAACTAGTTGGAGCCTGCCAGCTAGGCCTTTAGGGAGGCCCAAATAGAGAGCTATGTATGCCATACAGAATTAAAATCTGGAGTTTATCTGTCAACAAATAAATAGGGCTCCATAAACAGTGGGTCTGCTACAATTTAGTATTCTATCTACACTAATATTACAAAATTGATTGTGCAGATGACATTCCCTAAGAAAACCCAAATATATACGGTAATGCTGCACTCAAGATATTCAGGTCAACCTTTCTGTGGTTAGCATTCCTGGATTTTTACTTGACCATTTGCGAAATGCAACAGAATATTGAGCAAATGTATTAAAATAATAAAAGTATCTCCACAGTTTTCCTTGTATCTTCAGGCTGCATGAAATACTGATGTTGCGTTTTCACCTATATGTAGCCATGAATGTTCCAAATAAAGCGCAAGAGGCTCTACTCAAATGTAAATTGGGTCATAAACAGAAGCTTAGGATCAAATGTACCTTTTTTACACCTTCCAGAGTTTAAAAAGGGATTCTCGACAGGAATAATGAAGTCCATGTATGTGCACAGTGCTGTCTGCATCCATACATCGTATTCAAGGCGTGAGAAATTGGGATTTTCATGGCATGGTTAAACATGGAAGTTTGTGAACACCTACAAACATAGACATTTGTCATCATTCACAAACTCCTTTCATTCACCTTTTCACACTAGAATGAGTTGTATTTTTACCCCTGCCAGCGCCTCGAATAAACCTCTTTGTGGGGTGGGAAGGGGGAAAGGATCACCTCCAGATTTGGTGGTGCTGCAAGGAAAGGGGTTTCTCCACTAACAAAAGTATTTACCTCTGGGAGAAACAGAAATAAATACATAAACAAATAAATCAATACATGAATGTGTGTTTCCTCAGGGGATCCTATCTACTATGGGCAGAGTTTTCCGCTACGGAGAACTCCTTACGGAAGGAATAGAAGTCTTTTCCAGTAGTACAGCTGGAAACCTGCACTGATGCAGCTTTGCAGTTGTACTACCAGGAGTGTTGGTAAATAGTAAAAAGTAGTAAATCTGCACCTGCGCAAAGACATCAAGATACAGCTGTAGATTTACTATATTTTATAACTTAGTCTCACTCAATCTCATTCATTCTCACTCACCCCCTCATTCTCACTCAATCTCATTCATTCTCACGCAGTCCCACTCAATCACAATCAATCTCATTCATTCTCACTCAGCCCCACTCACTCACTCTGATTCTCCCTCAGAGTACAACTCACTATCGTTCTCCCTCACAGTTATGCTCACACTCTTTCTCTCTCACAGTTACACTCACTGTCATTCTCCCTCACAGTTACACTCACTGTCATTCTCATTACAGTAACACTCACTGTCATTCTCCTTCACTCACTATCATTCATTCTCACACATACTCACTTTTCCTATCATTCATGGTCACTCCCTGATTCTCTCATTTTCAGTCACCCATTTGCACACACACCACATGCTCTCTCTCACAGGCACAATCTTACCCACACACACATACTTACCCCTATGCTCAGTGCACAACATTTAAAAGTTTTGAAGCCTTTTTACTTATGTTAATTTGTATAGCACACTAATCACCAGAGTGTGTATCCAGGCACTTGGGCAGGTGTGTGGTCCCCAAGGTGCTCATACAAAAACCAGGTGTTCAGCTTCTTGCAGCCTCAAGAAGTGAGGAGCAGGCGTTGATGTGTTGAGGGAGTTCATTACATGTTTTGGGTGCAGTGTAGGGGAATGGGTGACCCCCAGTTTCGCGCTTGCGGGGAATGTGTGCGAGTGAGAGTGAGGTATAGCGTAGCTGTCTGGTGAATTGGTGAAAGTGTATGCAGCTGTTGTGAAGGACTTTGTATGTGTGCATGAGAAGTTTGAATTGGCTGTACTTGAGAATGGGGAGCCAGTGAAGCTTCCTGAGGTATGGTGTGATGTGGGTGCAGCATGGGAGGTCGAGTATAAATCATGCAGCGGTGTTCTGGATGGTCTGGAGTCTGTAAGGGTGTTGAAGATTCTGGCGTAGAGAGTGTTGTCGTACTACAGCCTATTGGTGATGAGTGCTTGTCTGACAGTCCGTCTGGTGTTCTGAGGCAACCATTTGAAGATCTTTAATAGCATGCATAGGACGTGGAAGCAGGATGTGCACACTCCGTTGACTTGAGCCATCATACCATGCTGCAGCTCTCGTTTGGACTCTTGCTCCTTTCAGCTTCCGGTGCTGGGGCATGAAATTGAAACCTCAAACCTGCGCAATTGAAGTTTTTAGGTTTAGTCTATGTTCTTTCACCCCACCCTTTCCCACCTTGGTGGGAAAGGGTGGGGTGAAAGATTGATTGGTATGTAGCCACGAGCACTGCAGGCTTTACTTCTGCAGCATCCATGTCTAACTTTAGCTGTGATTTTTAGCACATCACAAATGGTGGGGGCACAGAAGCATGCCAGGGTGCAAGGCCAGGGATGTGATTTCTCCAGCCCTGGTGATCTCTCTCTGAAGGCTGGTGGAGGCGCCTTTGTGTGCCTGCACCAGGCATCAGACAGAGACTGTTCCTGGACCCAAAGGAAGTCAGCATTTTTATTATACCACAAATGAATAATAGATTATTATTCACTCTTGTATAATAAAAACAAATGGGCCAGAAAACAAGCGGGCCGTAGCCCCTGAGCCCATTAAGAAGAGCCGGCACTATTGATGATGTACGGAGTAAACGATTTTAGCAAAGCATTTGCATCCTGTCTATGTTATTCGGCTTCCCCGCTGCCTGGCATATTGTTATGTCAGTGCGTTAACTATATTTAGTAGCAGTTTAGGAGAGCTATGTCAATCATTTGCCTGCTTTCCTAGGCTGCCTGGGTGGATGTGAGAAATTCTGTTTAACATGGCTTGTAAGTTTGGAAATTCTTAATCACAAGCATACATATGTTCACATACCTTTTAATGTGCAACCACATAAAACAGGAAACTTAAAGTGATAGCTCATACTTGTACATAACTGCATAACTATAACCCATAGGTTAGGGTGAACGGGGCCAGGGATCGGCTGATCAATGTGAGCGCGCATGATTTCGGGCCCCATCGAGCTACTTGTCAGATGCAAGAAGAAAACACATTTTATAACATATGTAAAGGTGTGTTGTATTTTTATGTGGAGTGTTCATTGACTACTCAATTCTAGTCTGTTCTATAAGGGACTTATTCTACATATGAGCCTCCACCACAATAATATTTATTTTAATCTTCTTTTAATAATTGTGAAGGCAACTTCAATTAAACCTTCAGTTAGCACTATCAATATCTTGAGGGCAGGAAGATAATGGAGGGGTTGTTCATGGGAAAACATTGTCTTGATAGTTAGCTTGTCTTAGTTTTAGGGCTTTGACATCCTTGCTTCTAATTTTAGAAGTTTTATGGGTGTACTCAAAAATATCCAAAAGGTAGTATCAGGAATCATTGAGAGAGATCCTTGAGAAAAGCAGGATTGACATACATTTTCACCTCCTTGGAATTATGAGCCAGTACAAGAAAGCAGCATGAGAGGTGCAGTGAATGGAGATTGTGGAAGGCAGGACAGATCAGCCTGGAATCAAATCAGAGAAAGGGTGAGAGGGAAGGCATATGCTTCCGAGGAAACATAAGTAATTAAGAAACAGGGCCTGCCTTTTTCAATAGTTAGAGAGACTGGGGCATCTGCTGGACATACAATGTTTCCATATAATAAGAAATTTGTTCATTTAGAGATTTCAAAAAAATCAATCGATGAGAATTTTCAAAGTTTCAAAACACAATTAATGAAGCAGAGAGACACATAAACAAGTATCCCACATTTTTACTGCTATACAAAAACTTTTCAGTGCTTGTGAATGTTCATACATTGATAAATGACAAACAAATAATGCAGTGATACACGAATAAAATGAGCAAAGGAACCCAAGGAGTAGTTCATTGAAGTTCCTTACTGTCCATTCAATTATCTGTCCATCAATGGATACAATCATATAGGTTCCATTCGTCCTTTATGTCGACGATGTTTCAACCCTAGCCTTGTTATGGGTCATCATCAGGACTGTTAAAATTCATACGGAGCAGCAAGCTATGTACGAATCCAGTACACCAATCTGAATCTTAGAGGGAAAGTTTCCACAATAATATCAGCAAAAACAGGATTAAGATCAGTCACTCAAGGTACTTCAATCCACGAGGCACATCATCATTCATGAATTAGTTCATTGTGTGGCTGATGAATGTTCAGCCAGACCGTTGCACAAGGGAACATCTGCAACAGTCAGTGACCCGATGAGGAAGGAGATAACAGGGAAACATAAGCTTTGTTAGTTGAGGTTGCCAGTTGTCTCACAGCTGCTCAGTTGAATGGTTCCTCAAATATAGTTTTGACTACCATTATCTGTTTTATGTTTTCCTTCATTCCCCCATTTCTTCCCTTTCTACAGTTACCGCTGTGTTTATGCTCACCTATGCATCTTGAATAAGGCTAGTTCTTCATAGAATAGTTGCTCTTGACTCTATGCTTATTTGCACTACTTAGTTAGCATTCTCCTGCTTTAATGTCCCTTCTCCTCGAGTACTCCCCCCCTTCAGTGGCCTAGTAAGTTCCGATCTGGCATATCCTGAATGAGTGGTTAATGTCAGGGTCTGACTAGGGCAGAAAATAGGCCTGGGCACCAAAGGAAAAGTGCCCCGCATTAGTGAATGAGGTAGCTAAGGAAGTGGCCCATACTTGCAAATTGGGGAAGTTTTGAACTTGTAAAGACAAGTATAGGTGTTGTGTAAGGTAGCATAGACTGCAGGGATTTGTGCTTGCTGCCGGCAATATTTGTGCCAATATCAAGGAAATCAACTACAAAACCAGTCCAACAGACCATAAAACAGGCCCACAAGCAGCCAAAAGTCTGTCCCACGCACTATCTTGTCAGACCAGCCCATCGGGCACTGCCTGTTAGACCTATAGGCCAGTCTGACACTGGTCACTGTTATTTGCTTGTTCTAATAATTCTCATTTACCCTTTCAATCAATCAACAAGTCAGCCGTCTTTGATTGGTTTCGTTGGAAAAAACATAAAATAACACACATAAAGTACAGGTGAAAACATCCTCAGATAAAATAAAGGTTAATACAAGAGCTACTATCCTTTAAAACAAGATTTACACTTTGTGATCTGAATGTGTAAATTCTTGCCTTACAAGTCTTACTTGTTAACCTACACCTGCCTGAGATACCTTAGTCAACCCGGAGAGTAGCTGCACGCTTTATCTCTCTCTCTCTTTCAATCCATACCCCCACTTTCCCCAAAGTCTATTGCACACTCACGGTCATTCATATATCTCTTTTTACACATAGACTTGGGGATTAGCAAAAGGATGCTACAGCTCACCTTCTAGAAACATGCAGAGCCCTCAGAAGTAGAATAACTGAAATACTATCCTCACCTCTTGCAGGAAAAGTGTTGTGGAGCTTGGTGTCTACTAGGCATGACTATGATTGGTACTGAGATGCAAAGAGCTTTTTAATTTCTTGAGCTGTCTGCAGACTGCACTGTGAAGGCACTGTCTGCTTCCATAGTCAACCAGTCTCTTTCAGCCATTGACTTGAGACTTTAATAAGTACTACTAGGTTCAACCCAGTGCAGTATTCATTTCTCAACTCATGCTATTGGCTGTTTGGGTCTGTCCTTCAACCTCCAATCAAGTGCTTGCATTGAACTGCATGAGAGCCTGCGTTAAAACTGATAGCTACCTGACATTGTCTAGCTCTAATGGGCTATCACTCATGGCTGCCCCAGCCCTCAGTATCTATGTATTTAAGTCTGGGGTATTTCTAGAGTGTGAAGCTAGCACAAAGGCAGTGATGAGTTTATTGGCAGCGGGGAAATACAATAGTGGCTGCTCGGCAGCCATGTCACCTCCTTTCCACTTTCATGAACATCTTAGCCATGGACAGACTTCTAGCAACGGGGAAAGAGTCAGTGGCAACGGGGTGCTACGCTCGCGCCCCTGTGAGGCACACAGGTCATTCAAAGTAAAATGCAAGCTCTCCTTTTTTCCAATTTTTAAAACTTTACCAGCTTTGCAGTTCAAAGTTGTGAGGGACAAGACTTTGCCCCACCCCTACTTTAAAACAACACAACAGCTGTTGAAAGAAATAAACCTGTTTTTGACATGCAACCTTGAGAAGGCAATTACGATTGACAAACTGAAATACAAAAACTTTAATTATTTGTCTAATTTGAACTTGGAAAATCCTAGTCCTCGTTTGACTTGAAAGACATAATATTTGTATTTCCGGATTACGAGTGCGTATGGGTTGAAAGGAGGAGGGATGCCAATGGAGGAGAGAGAAAAATGAGTCGGAAAGTTGTTTTGTCAATAAATAGGAAAATAATTGTGTGGGTCCTTAATGTTACAGTGATCCAACCTTTTATGACTAGGGACTTAACGATGGACATAAACATGTTAAAAGGGTTGTGAGGACATATTCGTCTGATATTTAATATCTAGAATTTAGATGGTGTGATCGCATTTGCTGCGAATTCGTCCATCCTCATATTAGGGTTGCAAAAGCATTTCAGGAGGAAAGAGAAGTGTAGAGATGAAGAAGACGGGTTGCTTTGGATGAAGCATGTATATATATGTATATGTCTTGTGGGGTATTGAAGAAGTTTGAAGTGAGATTACTGTGAAGCAGTTGAATATCTGAATATAAAGTGTCAATCCATCAGTTAAAGCCCTCCACCATTGTCCCAAAGTGGCAGGTCTGCGCCCCAAAGGATTAAAATGGTTACCTGTGCTGCAGTGTTTGCTTATTTATAATTTGTTTCCAGGTGAGGAGAGTCACCAATATGTCTGTGAACAAAGATTCAGTATGGCGGCAGAACTACCATGAACTTGTCATTTCAGGTACCACCTCTGACTTAAAAAAGAACACGCTTCAGTTTTTGTGTTTGCAAAGTGTCCCTCCCTGTACTATGCATCAAACCACACGCAAGGGGACTACCAACACTATAAGCCCCTCAAAAAGCCTAAGTCCAGGATAAAAGAGTACGGTGAGGAGTTGGCATAATGATCAGAAACAAGAGGATTAAGGGGAAAGAACTCCACAATTGTGCATGTCAATCTAGGTTTTTCGAAGTATCTAAGCTGTGGAACACAATCATACAGCCCTTTTGGGTCTACTGCATGCCAAAAGGAATGGGCAGACATACCCAGAATCTGGAAAGTTTATATCACTGTCTGGTACAAGCTTTACCCACATTGCCAACTTAGTTTGGTCTCTGCTCCTTAGAAACCTTTTATCATCGTCTAGCGTGAGTACCTCACTCTGGGTAAACACAGACACTGGGGCCCACTCACAAACTGCATTTTGTAGTACATATAGTAGTACTACAACAGTACTACTAAAGCACTACAAAATGCAATTCACAACCTGTGAGTGTAAATCTCAACCTCCACCTCTCTTATTTTTTCAAAGGGGAGATCCTCGCATGTGTAAGTTTACTACTTAGGGCATCATTACGATGTCGGTCGGAGTTGCCTCCGACCGACATCGCTACGGTCTCGGGACCAGACACCGCAATTATGATGTCACCGCATATGGTGGGGTTGCAAGCTCCCATTTCTCTATGGGAGCTTGTGCTGTGATCAGAAACCGGCCGCAGCACAAGCTCCCATAGAGAAATGGGAGTTTCTGTTAATCCATGCACCGCGCGGCAGGCACCTCACGGTGCCTGCCACACAGTGCAGGGATTAACAGGGGGCACCCACGGTACCCGCTCGGCCCACAACCGGAGGCCGCAGGGAGGAGGGGGCCCTGCTAGGGGCCCCCAAAGTCACTTTCCGACAGGCTTTCCATGTTGGAAAGCCCGGCAAGGAAAGCCTGTGGGAAACTGACATCGTAATCTCGATCCTTAAGGGATTACGTGCCCGTTCCGAATGGCCAACAGGCTCCTTGAGCCCTTTGGAAGCAAGTCAGAATGACCAGCCGGTTTCACTTCCAACTGCCGTCATTGTAATACGGCGGTTGAAAGTGAAACCAGAGATGTCTGTCGGAAAGCCTTCGACCTCAGGTTGGAGGCTTTCTGACCGACATCATAATAGGGCCCTTAGTAGTAAATTTGGGAGTGACCAGGGGAGTGGCTAGAAAAAGGGACTACTAAGTGGGAGAGGTTTAGGTAGGAGTAAGTAGGCATTCAGGTAGGGTGCGGGAAGGGTTTAGGGAGGCTCATGAACCCACCCACAAAATATTTATCTCATTGCTATTCACAAACTGCACTTCTAAAGTTAATACAGCTACAAATGGACCCAAAACAGTATTAAATTGCTCAAGCTCAGAGCTGAAGTAAGTCCAGCACCCTACATGGTCAACCACTGGTACTGAAACACACTCCAGTAAAAAATAATGGAGGTAGGGACCTATAATAAAACTCCGAAGGAAACAATAGTAAATTAAATTCAATTATCTAACATTGTTAAAAATATAAATAAATATCATTTTATGTCAATAATATCTAAAAATAAAACATATCTATTATTTAATTATAATATATTTTAATAACTGTTTCAGAATTTATAAATTAATATAAATCTATTTTTTATTGAAATATAGCTAAATTACTTTTAATTAATTTCATACATTACTGTTAATAATTAATAATGCATAATCCTTTTTTTTTACTTTTTTACTTTAGGTGGCAATTTATTTTTTATTTTAACCTTCAGGAATATATTTTTTGTTTAATTTAATATATTTAAATTGATTGGAGATTTAATTAAAAATTAAGCTAATCGTGCTATATACCATTTTTATTTTGTTCTAAATTTAAAATAAATATATAAAATTAAATTTAACCCAAAAATATTTGTGGGCGTTTATTCTAAGGAATTCCCCTTTTGGCTTTGGAGACTCGGATTCTAATTTCCGTAGACGGGTATGAATTTCATCTTCATTTCTCGGGCAAGTTTCCTGGTTTGGTTGGGGACTAGTTACAGCAGCATTACCTTTCATGCTGCTCATGCTTCTGACAATGTGCTTACCTATAAGAAAGTTCTGTACAGTCACTCAATACACTTAATGTGGCTTAGCAGTTACACCGCCTTGTAAATAATGCCCCTATTCACGTAGCACTTAGCATGAAAGGGGTGTGCAATGGGTGTTGCAGCAGGCTTTCCGACGCTACCCCCATTGTTTTTTAAGCTGCCCTGTATTTACAAGGTATGGGGCAGCGCCAAAAATACCGCCAGGGAATGCCTGGTCTTTAGCAGGCGATACGAGGAGAAATATTTTATTTCTCCTCGTATTTTTCTATTTCTACGTGTGCTGCAAACAGCCTGTAAAGATTGTTTATATGCAGGAAGTTGTCCCTTCCTGCACATAAACAATTGCCCCTGCAGCACAGGCACCCTAGCAAAATGGCGCTAGTGAGCCTGCGCATGCGCTAGGCAACTTTTTTAGCGCCAGCGCTAGGTGTAACGCAGGGGTGCGTCGAATTCTTGTGAATACGGCGCATCCCTGCGGTTTGAAACTGTTAGAGCGAGGCGTTACCAATTTTGGCTAAGTACCGCGCTCCACTAGTTTCTTGTAAATATGCTCCTGTATGTCTTTTACAAATGATTTTACCTTCGGAGTTACAAGGTAAAGAAATGGTGTTCCATGCTTCCATGCAAATTAAATATGATGAACATTTGATGCTGAATAACATTTTTCATATGATCTGGTGAACGTAGATACATTTCTTTCTTCAGAATCCTTTGCATTTTCCAAAGCCATGGATTCTCTTTCTTATCAATGTGTGTTAAAATGACAAATAAAGAGATAACTCTATTACAGAATATGTACACATAATTTGGCTTTTTTTTTTTACGGATTATGTAATGAACCCTGCCATATAATTTGATCGTCCATTACTGCATAATTAGAGTGGCTCTACTCAATCCTATTAAAGAAAGCTTTGACCATAATAAGTTATGCTCAGTTGTGTTAAGGCAACCTAGAAATCACAAAGTGCATAGAAAACTGAAATGCTTCTGGGCAACACAATTCTTTTTGTTTTCTGGATAGAGTGACAAGTGCATAACAAATAGTAATGGTTGATATCACAGCACTAAATCTAGTTCAATATCTTCATCTTAAATACCTAACATCAATCCAATTTTGCAGTTCAGCCAAAAAGCCTTTAATGAAAGTCTTAACAACAACATCTAATAGAGTTGACATACCATGATCTGTCTGTGCTGTTTGTCCCAATTGTTGTGGCTGTTTTCTACTTGGGCAGGTGCAATGTACTCTGCTATACACTTTTCACCTTGAAGGGGGCTAGGACATTATTGATTATATTTTTGTTTCTTCCTGTCTTCTTTCCTCTTTATTGGACTTTAAGGTAGTGATGCATTCTCTGGATGATCATAACCCTTTGTGGGCCTCGGTTTTGATGGCTTGTGTCAGTAGCCAGGCCTGATGTTCGTTTTCAGGAACAGGTTTATTTAGTCGAGCAAGGATGAACGCTTAAGTGGGCTAAGGTTGCTCCAGCTGGTTTCCTTCACTCCTTAGTTTCCACCTATTTTCAGGACTTCAGCATTTGTTTAGATGAGGGGTGTTAAAAAGCCAAGTCTAACAAGGGGGCTTCCAGCGCTAATATCCTGTCTGTGTTTGCCAACATAGTTGTCCACATCAAGTCTGCGCTTACCGCATCGTGTGCAGTCCATCCCCCACCGCCCAGTAGAAGGTTTGACGATGCTTGTTCCAAGGTGCATAGATCGCTTATGGTGACCCTGCATAGGCTTCATTGCGACAAGGAGGAAGGTAGGAGGGCCAGAGCAGGCTATCGGGCTACAACTTATGAGAAGAAGAAGTCACTTAAGAGGGAACTGTGGGACAAGTTGTTGGGGGCCTGTGCCCTGCAGGATTCGCCTGAGTTTGGAGGGTAGTGAACAATCAATTTTTGCTCTCGATCAAGCTTATGCCCAGGCCTTGATTATCCCCGCTGAGGCGTGGCGGGACCATTTTGGGGCGATTTATGAGCTCCCACCCAGCAAGTTTTATCCTCCAGAGGTGGGGGTCTCACAGGGTCTTTGCCTGCCAGGGGAGGAGTTGAGGGAAGCTATCCTCTCCTTGCCTGAGGTCAAGGCTCCGGGCCCAACGGCATCCCAGGTGATTTATTTAAATCTGATTTGTAGGCCCCTCTGCTCACCCAGCATTTTAATGCAGCTGTCAGAGGGAGGCTCCCCTCCACCTGGCACTGTTCAGTTATCGTTCCGATTTTCAAGAAAGGCAGCAGGGTGAACCCTGCTTGTTATCGACCTATCTCGCTGGTAGACAGCAAGGTCAAGGTGTTGAGTAGGGTCCTGTTGGACTGCCTGTCTACGTGGGCGTCTGATGATAACATACTCTCTGAAGCCCATTAGAGGTTTAGGGGTCTCGTGGCTCAGACCGTAATCCTTTATCTGTTGACAGCGAAATACACAAGGGTGAGAGATGGGGTGGTCCATTTGGCTTTCATGAACCTAAGCTCAGCCTTTGACTGAGTTACCAGAGTGAAGCTCTGAGCTGCGCTTGGGTCCATGGGGATCGAGCCAGCTCTACTCTCTTTCTTACATGCTCTTCATGACGGGCTCTCTGCCTCGGTCAGATTTGGGTCAGAAGGGGAATGTACATTGCCCTTGGAGTTGAAGAGAGGGGTGCATCAGGGATGTATCCTGGCCCCCTTTCTCTTCACCCTTTACATCAACGGGCTAGAGGTGGCCTTGCAGGATTCAGGTGTGGATGTCCCAATGGTAGGCAGTCGTCGTCTGCCGGTCATTTTATATGGAGACGACACCATCCTTATGTCCCGTATGGCTATGGGCTTACAGTGGTTGTTAGATCTTTTTGTCACTTACATGGATAAACTTGATCTCACCACTAACTACCTTAAGTCTCATGTTGTAGTTGTGGGTCTGAGGAAACAACAGATCCAAACGTTATGTGGTCAAGGGCCATCCTATTTCTAGGGAGGAACATTTTCCATACCTAGGGATCCTCTTGGACTCCAGATTCACTTGGCAACCCTTGTTGAAGAAAAACACTATGAGGTTTAAGGCTGCAATTAATGGGGTTGGCCTTTTGACAAGGCATATGGGTCAGACTAACGTAGAGGTGATGCTCAAAGTTTTTAAGGCCAGGTGTGTTTCGCTGGCGAGTTATGGCTGTGAAATTTGGGGCTATGTGTCTTGCTCTCAGCCTCAGGTTGTAGAAAATGTCTTTTTGAGATGTTTTCTAAAAGTACCTGTGTGTACCCCTTCTAAGATGCTTTGCGAGGAAGTAGGATCTGGCTACATTACAGATTTGATTGCTCTGCGCCCCCTTCTTTTTTGGTTGTCAGTTTGGCAAAAGGAGGATCTATCTCTTAACAGGCTAATCATTCACGATTGTCTGGCTTTGGATGGTATGTTGAGCATTCCTTGGCTAGCTTACATCAGGCACACTTTTAATTCATTGGACTGACTTGAGTTGTTTACCGACCCACAAGGCATTGCGAGTAGGGATATTCCATGGCCGAAGCAGGCATTGCATGAAAATGCGGCCGTGGAACGGGAGACCGCGGTGCCAAATCAACCTTCTATGCCGCATTTTATTATGGTTAAAACTGTGCCTAGAATGGAGCCTAATCTGTCATTGGAGATTTCGAATTATCATCACAGGCTCTTGGCTTATTTTAGGTTTAATATGTTTTATCAGCTCTTGCTACCTAAGAGATCCTGGTGCAAAGTCTCAGATCGCCCACCTTGCCTTTGTGATGATGTTTCTCACCCTGATTCTCTTCACATTCTCATGTTATGTCCTAGATTTAACCACTTGCATTTTAAATTTATCCGCTCACTCATTTTGCCCTTGAATTTTAATCAAGTTAGGCCGGCCTACCTTTTTTTCAGATGTTAAATTCACCCACCATCTGTTTTTATCGGACTCTTTTTTTATCTGGGCTTATCGAAGGGAGATGATCTCCTGCTCTTGTCCTCTTTTATTCATTAGGGGGCCTAGTCTTTTTTTTATCTGTTTTTAATGTTGTGACCATTCTAGATTGCCCTCTGATGCTTTGTTGTATTTATTAGCTTGTTATTATTTATATTGGAGATTGGGCAGTGTGAAGGATTTTTATGTTATGTATTGCCTGCATTTTCATATGTACACTTTTGTGATTTTCAAGAAAAATCAAATGAAGTTTTTACTACTTCTACTATTACTATACACTTTTCACTGTTTTCTAACTGGGCAGGTACCATATACTTTTCTGTGCACTTTATTTAGGCATGCTATGTACTTTAGTTGAGTGCACTGTTTCAAGGTCTGTTTAACTAAGTGCAAATGCTTGGAATTTCTGTGGTGCTGATTAGCTGAAAGATTCTGTTTCCTGCTGAACTCAAGGTTGCCTAATATGCTTTCTCATTTGTTATTTGTTCAACTGCCCTGCCATCTAATTAAAGGCCTCTATTTCCATCCCCAGATTTGTTAAAAGCCTTTATTTCCCGCAGACGTCAAGGTTACCTCATATGCTTGCTTGATGTTTATTTGTTCAACTGTCCTGTCCTCTAGTTAAAGACCTCCATTTCCTGCACCAGTCTCCTGCCAGAGACAGCCTTCTAATTGATAGGAAAAACACTCAGTAATCTCTGGGAAGGTTCCAGTGCCAAATGTGTTTGTTTACTCAACCTTCTATTTCCTGTCCCAGTTTCCTGCCAGGGACAGCTTTCTCATTTACATGAAATGCTTATTAATCTTCAAGAAGGCTCCAGACTAACACTTGCAAAAAAGATTGCTTTCAAACTCAATCCCCAACTTGGCTTTGTTGGTCTGTCTTGAGTGAGAGCTGTGTCTCTCACTAGCACTGTTTTTGGCATCCGAGCCCCACCAACTATGACAAGAATAATCTACATATCTTCACTTGGAAGCTAGCGGCCAGCAACCCCTCTTGGCATTCCATCCCTTCAAGACAACTTCAAAATGTTGAGTCCTAGAACCTGGTTGATCCGATGGCACAGCCATGCCCCCATCACCTTGACTATGACCAGCTTTTTGCTGTTTAAAGCTCCAGCTATTCCAGCTCACTACATAGACATCAGGGTGGTGCACAACTGGGCACTTCTAGTATAGTATCCCATTTTTCTTTATGGACACCCTAGCAATTTGAGCTTGAATAAGCAAGCCTTGGATAAAGGAAAGTACTACTTGTGTGAAATAACACAACGTTAGGGACAGATAAAGATTTTGAAATCATCTGAGCCGAGAATAAAGGATACACGCTAAGGATTTAGCACAGGGAGTTAGTGCTCAAGGGCCCTTCATATGGACTCGAATTTCTTATAGTAAACCTCAGGCTGATTGTATGAATGGTTGTCTGAAATGATTGACTTCTTGTTACAGAGTACCTCTCCTGACTGTCTTGCCAGTAGAACTTGAGGGGTCCGGCTCAGAAGGATTAACACCCCCCAGCCATCCTTTTCACAGGAGCTCCAGGTACACCAGAATCAATCTCTCTCTCTCTCTCTCTCTCTCTTTCTCTCTCTCTCTCTCTGTCTCTCTCTCTCTCTCTCTTTCTTTCTTTCTTTCCTCCAGGGTTACTCACCTGTATCAGTCATCTCTTCTGATACCAAGGATTTACCTCAAGGGGAAGTGGTGGAAGATCTTTGCTTCCACAGAAGTCCAGGGAATTCAAGCAAGTGTCCCTTGGTGTGACAAGTGCTACCAGCCAGTAGTTTTGTGGATTCCCATGGCCACCCTTTCAGAAAATTGGACAGGAAATACTTCCACTTTAGAATGAAGACATCTCTAATTTACCAACTATCAAGTGCTGGATGCATCGGATTTGAGCCACCTCTTCTTTAGAAAGTCCAAGATAAGAAGGACCCCTTCTCGTAGCTACTTTACTAGCCACATGTATACAGGACATTGACCAATGGGTGTCCCATATAAACAACAGTCAAGGAGGAAAAAACAATGGCACACAAACATTCAAATTATCAATAGCAGCAAAACCATGGTCCACACCTGAAAGAACCACAGAAAGAACATTTAAAGTTCCAAACTTGGAGGCTGCAACAGATGAAGTTAAGCAGGACTTAAGTTGAAACCAACAGTAACAGGGAAAGGGGGAAAATGTTGGGGACAATAAATGAATAGCATCTGGCAAAGATAGCAAAGAAGTATGCTTTGAATGCCTTGCAACACACTAGAGATTGATATGTGATCTTTAAGTAGTCCCATAAGTATTAAGTGAGCAGAATCAGGAGAAGACTCACTCGCTTCTAACAGGCAATGTCATCATGCTGAAGATAAAGCTTCAGGCTTCCCTGTCCATGGGTTTATCTCCATCAGTCTTCCATCTAGATTCTGGAAAGTCTCTGGCTGTATCGGAGCAGGATAATATAACTATCTTCCCATCAACATAGACCCTCAGTAGAGTGTGGAACCCAATGCTTCATACCTCAGAGCCACAAGTTTCACCATGATTGCGTGCAGCTCCTGTCTCCCTACTACGGTTGTGTGGCTCACATCAGGGAACATATGCACTTTTGAGTCACCCCTCCTGAGGGCGCCCTTCTTCACAGCTTGTTTAGTCACCTGCTCTCCGTGTGTATTATCGACCAGGTCAATTGGCACCGAGTCTGTACTAGTATTCCTCCCAGATGGCCCCTTAGCATGCAGATGCGTGGTTCACCCAACTTTCTTTGGCGAGTATGGGGCACAGTCTTCAAACACTTGGGACTTCTGAGCCCTGCCACTGGACATTTGCAGCTGAGGCTCCATTTTTGTAACTCTGCAGCCAATGCACCCCATGTCTTTCTCATTTTCAGTGATGCAACTTCTTGTGACTTCTATTGCTCCTTTCATAGAGGCCATTCTTGCCGCAGTTCTTTTGGGGGACCTCTGCACCTCCTGTAGGACTGACATCATCAAGCTTTCTCCCCATAGAAGCAGAACACCACCACAGTGGCCATCTCTAGATCCAGCTCCTGGGGCTCCCTCGAAGAGAACAACATTGGAGAAAAATAATGTATTTTCCCTTTACAGCCTTTAATGCATTCTGTTTGGGCAAAATCAAAATATACTGGAGTCCGTCCACCACCTTGTCCCTACTTTTCGCCTCTGGAGTCCAGCAGTCAAAGTTGACTTGGAGTCCTTTTCACATGCCTCCATCACTGAATTGCCTCCTACTTGCCCATCTGACTGCTTTTGCCCATGGAGTGCCAGGTGAGAATAAGCTGTATGATGTTCACCCAAAACCATTCCAGCTCCCATTTTGTGTCCTTCTGGGTCTAGCCTCTAGTTCTCTGCTGCATCTCAAAACTAGGTTCAATCTGACAGTGAAATGTGGCCTTTTGTGCTTAGTTCATAGAATGCCACTTCATCCTGCTTCCAGCTGTTCAACTTCTGTTAGATCCAGTATTACTGCATCTCCCAGCCAGAAACAACTGCGTCACTTCCTCTCTGAATACTCCTTTGTGCCACTTGGAAAGCACTTGGCTTTCAGACACCAGATAGGTTGAATTGTCCTGTTTAACCAGGCTTTCCTCAGGTTTCGCACTTACCAACACTTATATCTCTGCGCTCTTCCTCTGCAAGGAAACGTAACGCACCTTAAATACTCACCTCAATTTTTTCCATGCTATCTCACCAATATCTATCCCTCCACTATTATCCTTTTCAAACCAAATAACAGACTCACATGTCCACCGCTCAAATGTATTTCATATTTTCCTATACTAATTCACCACTAATCCTTTTTGGGTTCTGGAGTAGCGTGCTACTTGCCGAAAAGCGATTCAACACCTCGTCAGGGGTAGTAAGCGCTGTATAGTGCAATTTACAATTTCAATAATCGTTTGCCATCATGGCACCCCTAACAAGATGCGTTCGTCTGCTCAGCATTTAACTGCCTCAGTCATTAGCAACTCCAAAGTAGTTCTCATGGACCACCTTTCCATAGTCGGTTTCCTTTTTACTCTTATGCGTCCTGACAGGCATTACCTTGCCAAGGCTGATTGAACACAAGTTATAGGAAGCGACAGATCTATCTTTTGCATTGTTCCATTATATAAGCTTCCCATTCCATTCGTGTTTTATTCAACATGCATTTTTACATCCTCATTTGGCGTCTTTTGAAGCAAGATATGTACAGTAACTTAACCAAAAAATAGTAAGTAACTATGGAAAAACAAAGAATTATATTTGAAATTCTTTGTGTAGAGTTCTGTAGGAAAGTGCCTCATTTGTCTTGTTCCCTAAATATTTGCTGTATCATTTCAGAATTTCCAGAACCTCAGTCAATGTATGCAAGCAAACTATGTGAATGTATATAATATTTAGACAAAAATAGCGTACAGACCACATAGCAGTACAAGAGAGAGAAGTCACAAGTCGATTAATGCGTAGATGGGTCATGATGGGCAGATGGGCTATGAAAGAGGCAGAACGGAATAGAATGTGAAATGATGATTATAAAAATGTAAATATGCAATGATTTATCCCTAAAGCATGTTGCCAACTATGCCTAAGCATTGCATGGAACATATTCAGACAAATGCGTGGAATAATTGCTGTCCACAGAACAGTTATCTGCTGTGGGGTTTGAGGAAATCTAAAAACAACCATATAAGACTTGTTATTGTGCAAGAGTGGGCCATTTGCAGTAAAGTCCTGCAGACAGCCGTCTTTTCGTGGAGGCTGGTGTGTCTCTAATACCAGTGCTTGATTTGTAAAATATTAAGTGCCAGGGCCCAAGGCACTTCATAGGAGTCCACTCTAGCTGGCACCACCAACAGCCTTGCTGCTGCCGAATTCCAGTACCAGCATTACTTATGTGCTAGATTCATCAGTTTTAAATCAACACTGCACTGATAATTTTGGCAGAGGAATAGACGCACAGCGCCACCATGTTATGTAATCCCATGATAGGTGCCGGCCTAGAAATTAGTGCTGAGCACCGGAAAACCCCAGCACAAATTAAGCACTGTCTAATGCCCCAACTCTCTAATTCAAGGCTTACAGAGACAATTGAAGCTATTGAGTATCCCCTAAGGCACAGAGTGGAGGTACTGTGATCTTCAGGTCACTCTTCCCCGTGACCGGGACAAGAATAACGCCTCAGGTCAGGTGTCTGTGAGATCAACAGACACCTGAGGCAGTTGACAGGCCATCCAAATCCGCCTCCAAGGTCCTAAACCAGGCAGGCACCATTGTGTAGTGTAATTGCCAGGACATCCAGGAGGTACTGGTGGCAAAGCACCGCGTTTGCTGTAGTTGCACTCTTACCCCCTCATGAGTGAAATTATTCCTCTCTACATCTAAGATAACAGCCCGCTCACTAGAGTGATTGGTGACCTGGCATTGCATGTACTGCCCCTGTTCTTTGTGATTGGGGCACCTGCACATCAATCACTTCATGTGAGTGACTAGTGTTCCTGCACTCCTCATGCATTGTAATTGTGTTGTCCATATGTACCCCCCATAATTTGAGTGATTGCTACTCCTGCACCCCCATGAACTATTACTGCAATGAGCACCTGCTGATTTGTGTCAACAAGGCGCCTGCATTTATTTCATTGCTCTGTATCACTCTTTTTATCGGAGTGCCAATATACAATTTTTATCTTGTAATATTTAGCACTTTAAAATACTTTGGAGCAAATAGGAAAAACGTGAAACATAAGAATTGGCAAATTGTGAGAAATGTAGATTGTAAACCACAAACCAGCTGGACTTTTACAATTTTTACAATTCCAATCAATGATATATCAAAGTCACATCAGGTGGAATACTTAATTTACAGTTTTGCAACCATTAAAGGAATTTGATATTTACAAGGAAAACGAATAGGCATTTTGAACAAAACTTATACATTGATTATGAGGAACCAAAAGAGTTTGCTAATTTGAAAAAAATAACAAAAGTGTAAGCATTGACTTTCACACTTCACAAAATGAATTTTAACTTAACAAAAGTGCATATATATATTTATATTGTAATGCAGAATTTAAAAAATAATCATTTATCTCATACGCAACATGTTTCCTGTGCTCTTTAACTCACAACTACACAAAGCATTTCTCACGGGTGGGAGGGCTTACCTCTGGAATGGAAAGTGGAACACTGAGCTGGTTTCAGAAGTGGACTCTGCATCTTGCAATGGACTGCACTCTGAATAGTTGCCATATCAATCATATGCTTCTCTGCATTTTGTACAAACATTTTCAGTTCATCGTATCCAGCAATTTTTGTCATATCCGTGTCTAGGGCTGTTCTTTTCATTTCCTTGTTGTTCTTATCCCTCTCAAGGCGTGCCGTTTATCAATGAGTTATTTTGTATTGTGTGTGTTAGCGTCACTTAGTTTTGCTTATAGTAGTATGATTTGATGGGCAGTGAGAAACCCATAAAACAAATTGTGATGTATGCTGTATTTTACAGCAACATTTTTTCAAATAAATTAGCAAAAGATTAAAGGGTTTATAGCTTGTTTTAAATTGCCTTTTGCAGATACTTTAATATTACAAGACCTCCATCAGCAGCAGCGTAACATATTGATTGTTCACAGTAGCTACTAATTCCAAAAGCACATATTGTCCAGTTTGCACCATGCCCTGCTTACACTGCATATCAATGTAGTTAAGTTGTTCCTATTGCCAGTTTGCGTGCTGCAGGCTCCCCTTTTTCTGTCATTGAATCCAGCTCCTCACATTGTCTGCCCATGTATAGATCTTTGTGTTACATGTTCAAGTACTTCAGTGTCCTCACATTGTCTGCCCATGTAAAGATCTTTGTGTTACATGTTCAAGCACTTCAGTGTCCTCACATTGTCTGCCCATGTAAAGATCTTTGTGTTACATGTTCAAGCACTTCAGTGTCCTCACATTGTCTGCCCATGTAAAGATCTTTGTGTCTGCTCATGTGCTCAAGCTCGTATATACCTGTAGGTCAATGGTTCTCGTGGTGTCTTGCAATATAGTAAAGCTCCTCATATTGTTTATCAATGTGTTTTTATATTTGAGTATTTGTGTGTCCATGGTCTCCATCTTGTATTTCAATAAAGACAAGTTCCTCACATTGTTTGTCTATATACACCGCCAACTCCTCACGTTGCTTAGCAGTGTTTGCTAAGTTCGTGAAGCTGAATATCCAAATTTCTAAGTCTCCTCATTGTCTAGGTTGCCAAGGTCCTCGCTGAATCTTCAAATGCCCAAGCACCGCACACTCTCTACTTCACGCCATATGCTTTAAACTCCTCAAGCTGCATGTTAAAATAATCAAGTTCATCACTTTTACTGTTCACAAACCACAAGTTCCTCACACTGTATGCATATGTTCCCAAGCTCTTCAACTTGAACGTCCATATATACGTCTCTTCATTGGATACATTCCCAAGGTACTTACAGTCTGTTCAAGTTTCTTTCACTCCACGCTTCTGTCCCTATACGTCAAGCTTCTCCTGCTGCAAGCTTCAAGCTTTTCACTCTATTTGACTGCAGTTTCTAAGTTTACACATTGCACATCACTGTGACCTTCAGCACATAATGCCTGTAATGTGCTCAGTGCCTCACTGCACAAAGCTTCTCAAAGCCTGTTTATGTGCTCATTTGTTCATTGCCTGTCTACAGAGCTAAGATCCCCAAATCCTCTGTTTCTTTGTGTTCCAAGCTATGCATGTTGCATGTCCATGTGTTCTTTTTCAGAAAACATCTGACCTTGGAATGCATCACTGTACCAAGCAAATATATAACGCTATGGGTATATTTTCAGTAGTGTATTATTGTGTTTTATGATTATTTCAAAGTGTATCATTGTTTCCATTAGATTCAGAGTATGCCTAGTTATAGAGCATGTACAATATTAATTTCATCACTGGTTTGATTGTATCCAACATGTATCATATTAATTTTAATGTATGTAAGGCTTGTTTCAAAGCATGTTATGTTCATTTCAGTGTGTTTCTTCATCATTTCCGTGCATGTCATGTTCATTTTCACATATATTCATTTCAACATCTGTCACAGCCAATTTAATATGCTCTGTACTCATTTTAATGTGCTTCATGTTCATTTCAATATGTTCTATATTCATAAGAAATTAGGAGATATTAATTTCTCAATTATTTTAACGTGTCATATTCAGCTCAATGCATGCCTTATTAATTTCATTTCATATTCATTTCATTCTAGATCATACTTATTTAACACTTTCAATGTGCGTCACATTCATTTCAATGTCATTCAATTAGGCATGTCATAGTCATTTCAATTTATGTCATAATTCTTTTACTGTATACCATATTCATTTCTGTGCATGCCATATTCATTTCAGCATTGCTTTTATTCATTTCAACACTCTAACTTGTGTCACATTCACTTCAGCATATGTCATATTCACACTAGTATGTTGTAGAAACTGGATTACTGGTTGATGGGGGTGAAACCCTGCTCAATCAGCAACCACAATTCTGGTCAGGGAGAAGTCACAAGCAATCCCAAATTAACCTGTGCTTACCTCTCTGGTATCGCACCATAAAGCAGTCAGGCTTAACTTAGGTACAATGTGCAAAGTATTTATACAGCACTTCAAACAGTAATCAAGTGAAAAAAACAAGACAAGCAAAATCCATACCAATTTTAGAGTAAAATTTAATTAAGTATTTGAGACCAAAATGACAAAAATCCAATACATAGAACCGGAGATATGTAATTTTAAAAACTGAAGTGAAAACAGTGCTTAGAAGCATAGAGCGCCAACTGTCGTTATCTGGTCGCGCCAGCCCGGGGCAAAGTCACAAGTTCAGGCTTACAGCGATGGAGCATTGGTGGGATACAGGGACCAGATGAGGTCCACTGAACAATGTTTTTGATTCTGCTTTGAGTATGTGTCGCGCAGCAGAGGTACCGAGTGGCTGTGGGGGGTGGCGGCAATGTGAGGTCCTGCGCCAGAGATTCGTCAGGCAGCAGTGTTTCCAATGAGGACGTCGAAAGGGCTTGAGATGCGAGATCCTGGTTTGGCGTCAAGGATGTTGTCAATGAAGGCTTGCAATGCAAAGTCCTGCGGCAGCGATGTGTTGCACAGTGACGGTTCCGAAATGCTGTGGCCAGCAACGTGAAGTCCTGCATCGGGGATGCATTGGAGATGCATCGCGGATGCGTCACGTAGTGGAGGTTCTGACATGGAGCTGTAAGGAGATGCATCACGCAGCATTGGTTCTGCTGAAGAGACCACAGCTGGGCTGGCGCAGCACCTCCAGACTAATTTCCAAGGGTCCAGGACTGTGGTTGCACTACTTGGCGGGGAAAGACTCAGAGCAGGCAGAATCCAGGTGCTGAGTTCTGTCCCCTTGGCTCTGATCTGGAGGCAGGCCAACAAGCCCTTGGAGTCACTTTGGTGGTCCTGGGTTCAAGATGCAGGTCCAGTCCTTTTCGCTCAGGCAGCAGGGCAGCAGAGTAGCAGGGCAGCAGACTAGCAGTCCTTCTTGAAGCAGAGCAGTCCTTCTGATTCTCCCACAGGTCTTGAGGTGTACTGAAGAGTTGGGTCTGAGGGTCCAATATTTATACTTGGTGCCATCTTTGACGTAGGAGAAGGTTCTGTAGGTTTCTACCCTCAGAGGTGTTTGGAATTTCTTTCCTCCCTGCCCTGTCCCCAGCTTGTCTGGGGCACAAAAGACTAGTGTCAAACACTTTGCGAGTATGGTGAGGCAGAGCCTTTGTGATGTAAAAGTGTGGTAGGTGAGAGCTCCGACCTCCCATCAAGGCAGAGATGGCCCATCCTGCCAACAACTATTCCCCCTTTGTCTCAATGTTTGTGAGCAATACACAAAGACCAACTGCCAGCTACACCGAGTCATGTGACCCAGGAGACAGGAAGCAGGCACCAAATGGTAGGAATAAATAAATGCAAACTTTGTAAATGTGGCATTTTCATAATTGTGACTTAAAATCCGACTTTACCGTTAAAGAGGTTTTAAATAAAAAAATTTAGTGACCAAGCTCAACTTTCCTACCTGTTCCCAAATGAAAGTTATCACTTATTAAATGTAATAAGGTAACCCAATGTATGCTATGAGAGAAGCAGGCCTTGCAGTAGTGAAAAACAAATTTGAGTTTTTCACTATCAGGACATGTACACTTAAAAGTACATGTCCAACTTTTTAAATACACTGCACCCCACCCTATATGCTATTTAGGGCCTGGCCTAGGGGTGACTTAGGTGATTAAAAAGGAATGTCTTGGGCCTGGTAAAAGGTTTCAATTGTCAGCTCGAAGTGGCAGTTAAAACTGAACACACAAGCTGCAATGGCAGGCCTAAGACATGTTTAGGGGTCTACAAAAGAAGAGTGCGGCAGGCCTACTAATAGCATTTAATTTACAGGCCCTGGGTACCTGTAGTACCACTTTACTAGGCACTTACAAGTAAATTAAATGTGCCAATTGAGTGTAAGTTAGTGTTAGCAAGTTTTAGGGAGTGAGCACACGCACTTTAGCACTGGTTAGCAGTGGTAACGTGCACAGAGTTCTAAGGCCAACAAAAACGAGATCAGCAAAAATGGAGAAGTAAGGCAAAATGTTTGGGGGAAGACTTACCTAAGGCAGGCAGGTTTAACATGTGCCCCCCCAGTTAAAAGTAGGGGGAACTATCCAACCACCTGGGAATTTTCATCACTAAGACAGTAGAATTTGAAGAGACCATCAACATTGGTGTGGTCTGACCCAGGACGGTGTTCCACCGTAAAGCCCATTCCCTGTAAGGAGATGGACCACCTCAACAGCCTGGGATTTTCACCCCTCATTTTCATGAACCATCTGTGAGGCCTGTGGTGCGTCTGAACCCGGAAGTGAGTCCCAAACAGGTATGGTCTCAGCTTCTTCAGTGGCAGACCACAGAAAAGGGCACCCTCTCAATAGCACTCCACCTCTGTTCCTGGGGGGAAGTAACCTCCTGCTAATGAAGGCTACTGGTTGGTCTAGGCCCTCCTCATATTTAACTGCGCTAATACAGCCTCTACACCATGCTCTGAAGCGTCCATTTGCAAAATGAAGTCCTTGGAGAAGTGAGGAGCCTTGAATACAGATGCTCTTCACATGGACTCCTTGAGGGTGTCAAAGGCTTTCTAAAAGGCCTCTGTCCAGATAACATTTTTGGGCTGCTTATCTATTAATTTAAAAGTGTGATTTTTCCATTTCAACATGTGTCTTACTCATTTCAGTGTGAATAATATTAATTTCAAGGTGTCACATTCTTTTAAATGTGTTTATAATCAGTCAGTATGCCATGCAATAAGTTCTAGTCATGCATTTATTTATTATTAAGTGCTTCATAAAGCGTTCAGAAAATCAGCACTTCAGTGATGATGAGTGGATGAGTGGGAGGCTGTGTTTAGATGACTTTAAAGTAGACTATAGAGTTAGACAGGTGTACCATGTTGAATCTATTTTACATACTGTGCTCTCTCCTACAACATGGACCTTGTCAACCCCTTCAGGATGCTCTGCTGAATATCACACATAGAAATACACCAGTTCAGACTTAGAGAATACCCAGTTTTAGGCTACCCACCTAACATTTCCAATCAGGACACTAAAAGCAGTTCTTATAACATGCACAAAAACCCAGGTCCAATAATCTATAATCAGATTTTTATCTGATTGTCAAACAGTACTCTCTACTCAAAACACTGCTGTTCACCATCGTTCCAGACACTCCTTCAAATGGTCATCCTTAACAGCACACACCACCATACCATTCACTATAAAAATATTCAGATACATTTATTGAAAACACTTTACCTTCATATCAATCCACGCAACCACTTCGACACCAAACATTGAACATATTCTTTACTAATCTCACACAATCAAACACCGTTTTACAAATAAGACACAATTGATGGTCTTCACAATTCCACAAAAAAATGAACGAATATAAAGAATACACCTCAATGTCATGGAAAATTCGCTGGCACTATGCACATGTTAACAACATAACATGCATCTCATTCCTTTTAATGAATCATGTACCTTAATTTCAATAGGGTTCTGTTCATTTCAATGTGTCAAATATGTTAGGGCACATATCATATCCCTCTCGGTGCATGTCATACACTTCATTGAGTGTCCTATGCCTTCAGCATATGTCACATTCATTTTAGCACGGTGATATTAAGTTTAGTGTTGGTGATACTTATTTCAGTATGTCTTTTTCAGTTTTGAATATATGTTAATCATATTAATTTCTCACTAGCATAGTAATTCTATCATACAACACATATGCTTATTTGTTCAAATATGTGTTAAATTCATTCTGGATGTGTTCCATTCATTTAGCTGTGTTGCTTAACCTTGTGAGATGCCTTTCTGTAACAAATGCAGGTTTGAAGCTTCAATACCTTTAGATTGTGCCATTTTGTGAATCGTTTTAATTGAAACCATTGAAGATAAAAAGAATAAGTTCCTCTTTGAAAATCTACCTTCACATTGCACCTTGATGAGGGAGGGTAAACCTCCTTGATTAAGCAGAAGCGGTTTTGTGGAGTGTAAATTATGACACATGTTCCATCCATGCTTTTGCACTGCTGAACAAAGGAAGGCAGGCAGCAAGAGAGATACTGTAATAAGCTTCCACTTAAACTCCTTTGAAGTCAGCTCAGAAGAGTGTCACAAGAGGCGCACGGGGTGTGACAGGCTGTTTCATATGCAAGATTTAAATTGTTCAAGCGCAGGGCCTCCTAACCTGTATGCCACCTCCATTAGAGAAAAAGGTATTTTAGACATGGCAATCCAAGTGACATGCATATGCATGAACTTTACAGGTGTACTTTGCAGACACAGGCCAAGATTTACTTAATATGCGTTGTGTCAAGGGTATAAAATTGTGCAACACACAAAAAAATTGTGCAACAACCTTTTACAAAGACCGCAAAATCGCCACATTTTGGAGAAGTTAAGCATTCTGCCATTGGGCAAGTCGAGAAGGTTGTGTGTTGCATGCGATCAGTATTTAAAAATCACTCTCCTGTACAAATATCTATGCACAGAAAACCGCCCATGTGTAAATCGTATCGTTCATGTAATATTGCATAGAAATACACGTTGCACCTGGAAATATTATTCAATGTTCTGCTTGTCGATTGTGTGCGCACAGTTTAATTTGCTGTAAGGATATCATGCGAAGCCAGATCACGCTAGTTTGGTGGTTTCGGCTTTGTGTAAAATCCTAGACTTAATTGAGCTGTTCTCGCCCTGTAACACCCACTTTCCATACATCATCAGGAGTTGGCTTTCTGTAACGCTGTTTTCAGGGCTGTGCTTATCACCTTTCAGCACAAAATATCTTTTACCCTTGTGTTGGTTAACGCTTCCATTTTCACAACTTTGAATCCTGTACCTCTATCTTGCTTGACAGGAGTGCAAGCATAAACATATGGTAGATCTGTGCCAGTGGCAAACATCAGCCCCACCAGTGCCAGAGCGTTCCTTGTTTCACCACACTACTGTAGCAGATGATTGGTTGATTCTCTGTGTCTGTCAGGGGCGCAACTAGACCCGAACTTCGGTTGGGGAGGCTAAGACTTCCAGCCAGGGCCAGCTCGAGCGCTTGTGGCGGCCCTAACGATAGTCTTTTGTGGCGCTCTCCTCCCCCATATCCTCCTTCTCCATGATTTCCCTCACTACCACTCTCCAACAATACACCTCATCTCTCCATAGCCTCTCTCTGACATACATTTTATTTTTTTATAGTTCTAGTCATAGTTCACTCACATTCAGGTCTGTGATCTGCATGGCACACTTTCTTTGCAACAGGCACATTAACCCTCCGCGCTACTTTACGATGAGCCAAAACTGCCACTAGACAAAATTCAGAACTCTCACCAATAGGAGCATTAATCACCAGAGTTATCTTGACATTTTTATTGTTGGCTGAAAACTGTCTGATGCACAAGGAAGTTCATGTGCTTTTAAACCCAAAATTATTTTAAAACACAGCGCCCTCCACCAAAGTCAAGGTCAGGTGCGGCTGCACTGGTAGCACTGCCCTAAAGGCAATCCTGCTCCCAGCAATGGGGCAGGACGAGTAATTCCAGAAATGGGGTCAGAGCTACCCTCATAGCCATTATGGAGTAAGAAGATGTGTGTAAGTGGTGGGGTGTGATACTTCCCCCAAATTCCAGCAAGCAAAAAAAGTTAACAGATTTCTTGTAGACGATTTAAGGGAGAGTAGACTTCTTCCCTGAGAATTTTTTGAAACTTTTGGGATCAATCAAATTTGCTAAAACACTGCAGTCCCTTATAGGGCATTCATGAAATATTTCAGTACCTGGAGTAGATCTTGTTTTTTTCAAATGTCTTAAGTCAGAAATTACTTTCACTATACCAAGGTCATAGTTTTTTCCTGGGTGAACACCTTATGCCAAGGAGTACATTCAATATGACAGTACAAGAAATGTACCATGGATTCTTTAACCACAGTCATGGGTACCGCTAAAAATTCCCTCCGGTATACAAGGGTCAGCATTTTGCTATTGACACCTCCTATAAAATGAGTACAGGAAATCTTATGACAAGAGTTACCTCAAATATCAGTTCCAACATTTTGCTATGGATCCACCCATATACTTGGAATTAAGTTCATCATGTCAGGGCCTTCGGCCAGGTGTAGTGGCGCGTGTTCTGTGCCCCTGCCGCTGGGTATGACTGGGCTAGCAGCTTTCTCAGTTAGACAGTTCGAGTCCCCACAGCAAATGAGGGCATCTTAATAGAAGCATGTCAGAGCCTGCAGTTTGCCATAGGTAACATCTCCCATCCATATGCTATTAGTGCCTTTGTCCATAAGACAAGAATAACCTCCAGTATGCCAGCCAGCAGCACACTTGCACGCATAACATATATACACTCACACCCACACATTCTCTCAAACACACATTCTTACTATATCTCTTTCGTACATTTGTACTGTCACACTCACACAGAGACACACTACCACCCACACTTCCATTAGTCATCTGCTTTTATTGTGTTAGTAAAGCTTGCCCTGCTGCTTCTGCTATACCTGTCTTGCCTTTTAGTGAAGCTTAATAAAAACATATTCTCTACATGCTATTAGAAAATAGTAATATATTGCTGTGTCAATGCTTGTTACAAGTATGATGTCAATGAGAAGTGCAATTCCTTAAAATAGCTGTACGGGGCTTATATTCGGTTTCATGTGTGGATCAACAGTTACAGTATTGTAAATGAACTAATCCATGCTCTAACATGTAATATCACTGCATCCAACTGATCTTATGAAATGCTTGACTTCTTTGGCCACCATGGATTTTATCCAGTAATACTTTGAATTTTGGGGTTTTTGACCCCCACCATACAATGTAAAAAAAAACATGTCTCAGAATGAAGCATTGTGGTGAATGGAAAGCCAGGAATGGCTGAAGGTGCTTCCAAGATGGCCGACAGGTGAGGAGCTCCGACCGGGAGCTCCCTGGCTAGGGATTGCCTTTTTGGCTCTCCCCCTGGAATCTACCCCCCTGGAACTTCTACACCCCTAGGGATCGATGGACTGTTGCCCTCTTAATTCTACTATTCCCTCGATCGAATTTTAACTGATGATCCAACAACTCCTGAGGAACATGAAAACCTACCGTCAGCGGAGGCCCAGCAACATGGCCGATGCCCGGTGGAGCTACCTAGGTAGCTATAGAGGAGATTGGCTGTGGATCTCCCCCTTGGCCGTCACCTACCCTCTGGAATTAGGCACTGTTTCTTGTCTCCCCGCTGCATTGCCTTTCTTCCCTCGCCTTCCGATGAGATCCGAAAATTTGCAGATGGCGGATCCTGTTCAGCGCTGTCGATGCCCGGCTGAGCTGCCTTGGTGGCTGTTGAGGAGATGGCTGGGGATCACCCCTCTGGCCGTCACCTGCCTTCCGGGCTTGACCAATGTTGCCTGGCACCCCGCTACGCCTTTTTCGGGAAAACGGGTGGGACGCACGAGTCTTGTTCCCCCGACAAAGCAGCATCGAGTATCCCGCATCGCTGCTGCCCTGTACCATGGAGCTTTTTCTCCCATTTCGTTTCCGAGTGAGCGTGCCCTCCTGACCCCGCAGCTTCCTTTCTCTTCCGGGACTGCTGCCTGGGCACCCGCGCTGACTTCCCCTGGCTATACAGCATGTTTAATGGAGGCACTGCTGCCCTTGTAGCCTCGTGCGTATGTTTATTTCGACCCGAGAGAGATTGGCGATTTCCAGCCTTCCTCCTGCCAGATTCTGTGGCTGGCTTCCCCATTTAGCCCTGCTCCATGGGGTAGTTTCCCTTGTTGGCTTTTCGATCGGATTTTTGTATACCTGCAATCCCGCCATTTTAGTTACGAAGTCTTGGGGTCCATGACTTGGATCCTCCATCTTGGCAGCTTCAACAGACTCCCTGATCGATTCTTGCCGCTGGTCAGCGCCTTGTTTCCACCTGACTGACCTTTGCCTTAAGTCGGCCCCCACCTGGGACACCTACACCCCTCTTCGTGTTTGGTCACGGTGAGGCCCCCTTTCACCCCCTCCTTCGGACCCGTTCCTTTTCTAATGGGATCCGTCTCAGTGAGGGAGTCCGTCACTGGATGTTATGATTTCTGGATCCCCTCCGGTTTGTTGACTCACTTCTCTGACTTTTTGTGTCCCCTGAAGTACTATTATTCATGTCCGGCCTACCTGACCCGATCTGCATCCCAAACCCCTTTACTATTCCCCCCTCTACCTTCTATGCTTTAGAGGACTTGTTTCTATGTCATTTTTGCTCTAGTAACTGATGTAATTTTGTAACACCGTTCTTTTTCTCTATGTTATACTTTGCTCTAGTAACTGATGTAACTATGTAACACTATTCTTGTTTAACGCTAACCTCATGTAAAGCGCTCTGATACCTCCGGGTCTAGCCAGCGCTATATAAAAATCTTCAAATAAATAAATAAACACAATCCTCAATCCAGCACCATACCCCAAAGCCTCAGCCCAAGTCTCCCTGCTTATGCCATCCCACATTCTCAGTCCACTCTTCCCCTCTTGTACCAGCCCCATTGTTGCAGATAGAATTAAGTAGGCATCTAGTACTACGGAAAAATCAGGTATTCTGTGGGTGCCTCTGTAGAAATATGTGCATATTCATGAGAGTTGTATAACTTTTATAACTTTTATATGTGCAGAGTAAGATGTGTGCTCATGTAAGTGTTGGGTGATGGTGTATAGTGTGAGTGAGTGCAGCATGAGTGGTGCGAGTATAGGATGAAAAATGTGCCGATGGGAGTGTTGGGTGAGCTGCATGAATGTAATGCGAGAGGAGGGCCCATGTGAGTGTCGGTGAGAGGAGTGCATGCAGAGTGAGAGGTGTGAGTGTAGGGTGGTGTGAACGGTATAAATGCAGGGTGAGGGGTGTGCCTGTGTGTGGTGCAGGGTGAGCAGCGAGAGTGAAAGCTGATTTTTGAGAGTGACTGGTGAATGCATGGTGAGAGGAGCTAGTGCAGAGTGAGTGGTGTGTCCCTATGAGTTATTGTCTCTGTGTGCAGACAGGATGAACAGAGTACCTGTATGAATGCAGGCTGTGAGGTTTGCCCATGTGAGTGCAATGTGAGAGGAGGAAGTGCAGGGTGAGTGGTGTGACTCCATGGTGAGTGCTGTGCTTGTCTGCATGGTGTGAGTGCAGAGTGAGTGCTGTACCCATGTGAGTGAAGGGTGAGCTGTGTGAGTGACAGGGGTGCCTATGTGAGTGCACAGTGAGCGATGTGACACTGTTAAAGTAGGGTGAGAGGAGTGACTGCAGAGTGAGTGATGTGATATGAGTTTGGGTGCGGGTGAAAGTGCAGAGTGGGAGGAATTAATGCATGGTGAGTGATGTGCTTGTTTGAGTGAGATTGCAGAGTGAGCTATGAGAGTGACAGGTGAGTGAATTGTCACATAAGTGCACAGTGAAACGTGGGAGTGCATGGTGAGTGTGTCAGTGCAGTGTGATCACTGTGAGTGCAAGGTGAGCGGTGTGCTCATGTGACCGCAGGGTAAGTGGAGGGAGAACGGCGTGAGTTCATGGCAAGGAACATGAGTGCATTGTGTTCGCTGTGAGTGCAGTGTGTGCGGTGTTCTTGTGTGAGTGCAGGGTAAGAAGAGGATGAACGGTGTGAGTGCAGGGTAACAGTGCGAATGCAGAGTGGTCACTGTGAGTGTAGGGTGAGTGGTGAAAGTGACAAGTGAGTGGAGTTCTATGTGTGTGCAGGGTGAGCAGTGTGCTCCTGTGAGTGCGGGGTAGGAGAAGGGTGAACAGTGTGAGTGCATGGTGAGCGCTGTGAGTGCAGGGTGAGCGTGAAAGTGAACGGTGAGCAGTTAGAATGAGGAGTGAGTTGTTCTAGGGTTTCAGATGTAAGCTAAACTATTGCTATTATGACATCAATCAGGAATGAGGGTGGAGGAAATAAACAATGTGCTGATCCTGCAACAAACTTTAAGTCTCCTGATTAGGGCTGCCAGCTGATCTATCCTATGGGCATTTGTGCGCCTGAGTCAGCCTCAGGTTGGCAGGTCATTTGTGTTTATATTTCTTTAACAAGCAGTAATGGACATAAGAATTGCAGCCTCTTCCCAGTGCTTAATTTGTAAAGCAATAAGTGCCAGGGCCCTGTCAGCCAATGCCCCTGCTAGTGCTGCCAATGATGGTAGCAACACAACTACTAACCATCACACTCCTACAAGTGTGACACTGCAGCCTATTCCAGGACTGCCAAAGCTATACATTGGGAGTGTGCTGTAGGTATTAGTCATTTTCAGTGTATATTGAATTAACAAATAACTGTGGTTGTGCTCATCTCTCAATTGGACAAACAGCGCCACCATGTGGCAGACTGCCATATGTAGAAAAAACCAAAGGAGGGAGTGGAGAGTCGGTGTCCTACACGAACACCTGGGGTGGATTCAGCCTCCCCTTACAATTATTGATAAACAAAAAGATCCACCTAAAGGAGATTGTAATTCATGAAGTCTGATCATAGGTCAAGTGTGTTTCCTACATTGGTGGGAAGCACATCGTGTTTCTTAAATAACCCTCACACACCAAAAGGGCCCTTGGTGTCATGCTTCATCATGGGGGTCTTCGCATCCCTCTACGGAACGCGGCGTGCTACTACCAACGAATGCGCGGGAGCACTAATGTAATCTCTATGTGTGGTGCGAGAGAGGTGGTGAGAGGTAAGGTCAGGAGTGAGTGGTAAGTGAATGTTAAAAAATACCTAGCATCATAGGAGTAAAAAACTTTTTAATATGCCTTGGTGCCGGTATTATTAAAAATGTGTGAGGTGGAGGTATGTTGTGTTAATGTACAAAACCTCCTACGTGTGTCAACATGTTTCGAAGCGTGCTGCTTCTTCTTCAGGACGGGTACACAGATCCCTACCCTACTCACATGGATGGTGTGACAATGTCAACAGTTTCAGTACTATGTGTAGACAGATGGTAATTGCTACAAAAGAGACACAATGGTCTCAATATTATGTGAAAAAAGGAAATTCCTTAGTTTCAGTCTGAAAAAGAAACACAATATATAGAGAAAATCAGGCATACAAATTATATTCCAGAAGTAGCGTTCGTGACCTGTATAAGTGATAAATACAGTGTCTATAAATGGAGAGAACTATTAAATATTGGTGCCAGTGCAGTGTCCTGTAAAAAAGGACAAATACAAGACGTACACACATGTAACAGAAAACACACACACTAAAGGAATCATGTCCCAGGGTAATTTTGCAGTGACTAGCGAGTTCTTGAAATCAGAAATCTGAGAGAAAACAGCCTAGAAAGGAAAAACAATCACATACTTGTTGATTTGAAGCCAATGGCATCATGAGCCTTAGAACGAAAGGGACCCTGTGCTAATTGCACTCTGTAAATAAAGATTCAGAATTGCTGTATTAGGTCGGTGTCCAAACAAGGAAACCATGGGAACAGAACTGTCCTCTCTGAAGCAGCTATGCCGTACTCACATATACCAAGGTGCTGCCTTGCAAAATCGTCCCCTCGCGGCTCCGTCGATGTGGTCATGCTGACTGGAGCGTTTATTTATACTGTACCTAATTGCCCATATCGTTCCCGCCAATATCGGCGTGTACGTGTGTTCAGGGAGCGCTTCTATCCCTGCGTTGTTGGGAGGGTTGCGGAGACTGTCATTGCCCCGGAAGTGGTTTCGGGTAGCTTCACCCGGAAATGAGGGACGCGATGCGTTATAAACTAGAGCGCTCGAGGGAATTAAAATAGAACAGCGCTGCTCTTGATTAGCGCTCGTGTTGATGTGCGTGAGGGACGCGATGCGTTTCAAACTAGAGCGCTCATTTTGCAATTAAAATAGAACAGCGCTGCTCTTGGTTAGCGCTCGTGTTGAAGTCATTAAAATGCCCGGGATTATTAATAGTGGTATAGAAAAGAAATATATATATACAAAAATATCAAACTGATTATTTAAAAAGGGGGTTGATTGTTTTGAAAGAGAAGGGGAAAGGATCCTCCCGTATTCAAGGGCCATGGATGTACATAGTTAGAAACCCTTGTGGTAGGGGCAGATTGGAAAAAACCTCGAGGTAGAAGTAATAATTCAAAACAGGGAGGGTTTATAGTTCATAGTCTTCATAACCTACTTTAGAACGCCTGCCAAAAATTATAAATATGAGATTGTACACCCCATCTCATAGGTGGATGAATGTGCAGGGTGGCAACCAATATCAATTCTTAACTCAAGAGAAATGGCTCCATGGTATATTATCGTTGAGGCCCGTTATGTTGGTGCCCAGACGGAACACCCAGCGTTGTTCTTTTTCCAGCAGCCCGCTTTCAGATTGTATTTGTTCTATGATTGTCCATTGGAGGTCATTCACTGTGTGTGTCAGTCAGAAAGTGTGTCGCCATTTTCGTTGTGCTTTTTTTACACCTGACATTACTTTTGTGTTCCCCAATACGGATTTTGGCTGGTTGTGATGTCATTCCAACGTACTCTAAACCGCAGGGGCATGTGATCATATAAATGACGTTCCGGCTGTTACAGTTAGTAAATTTCCTTTGTTCCCATTCACTGCCATTCCTAAACTTAATTTGTTTGCTCTTCTTGGTGAGGTGGCAAGTGCTACAGTTGCCACACGGGTGATGGCCTTGGATGGGTTTAAGAGTGGGGTTCTCATTGGTTGTGACTATGTCTAAGCGTGGTCGTGTGCGAACAAGCATGTCCTTCAAGTTTTTGCCCCTTTTGTGAGCGAACAGTGGTTTCTCAAGGCTCAGTTTGCCGCTGTTAAGGATCCTCCAATGTTTATTGACAATTTTCGTTATTTTGTTTGAATGAGTGTTATAGGTAGTCACACAGATGGGTCTGGCCTCTTGATCCTTGTGTGTCTTATCTTCTAGTAAAGCCTCCCTATTATTATTCCGGGCCCTCTTCATTGCTCCGTCAATGATTCGGACGGGATAATTCCGATGGGAGAGTTTGGCCTTTAAATCAGAGGCTTGTGTTTTGTAGTCAGTCAGGTTGGTGCAGTTTCTCCGGAGGCGGAGGAACTGCCCATAGGGGAGGTTGTCACGTAGATGACGCGGATGGAAGCTATCATATAATAGCAGACAGTTCTTAGCTGTTGGCTTGAAATGCGTGGTGGTTTTTAGTGTGCCCCCTTCCGGGTATATGTTCAGATCTAGGAACACTAGATTGTCACGTGATGTGGTACTGGTAAACTTTAGAACGGTATTCTGTTGGTTGAGCCATCCCATGAACTCCTTGGTCGATGGAACGTCTCCCTCCCAGATGACCAGCACATCATCAATATACCTCTTCCAGGTCTTGATGTTATGTCTGAAAGGGTTATTATGATGTAGGATCCTGCAGGTCTCTAGATGGTGTACGTAGAGACCCACCAGGCTGGGAGCAAAAGTGCTGCCCATGCTGGTCCCGTGTTTCTGCAGGTAGAGAGTATCCTCATACAGGAAGACATTTTTAGTCAGGGCCAGGCTGATGCATTCCATTACAAGATTCCGTGGTGTTTGGTATTTCCAGGCGTTGCTGAATAGAATTTCTTCCATGATGTTGAGTGTCTCATCGTGGGGTAAACTCGTGTACAAACTCTCCACATCGAGCCCCAGTAGTAGTTGTTTATCAGGATCAAAGGTCAAATTTTGTAGCAGCTGGAGTACTGCTTTAGTATCTTTTAGGTAGGTGTCTGTTTGTTGAATTAGTGGACGAAGGAAAGCATCAGCGAATTTAGACAGGGGCTCTAATATAGAGCCAATGCCTGAAACTATCGGGCGTCCTGGTGGTTGTACCAGGTTCTTATGTATCTTGGGGATGGTGTAGAAATATGGGATTCTGGGTGATTTTTAGATTAGGAACTCTGCCTCTTTTTTGGACACCCAGTTGTGTGCTAAAGCTTCTTCCACCATCTCCGTGATCTGAATCCGTATTTATAATTTATAATTTTTGGCAGGCGTTCTAAAGTAGGTTATGAAGACTATGAACTATAAACCCTACCTGTTTTGATTTATTACTTCTACCTCGAGGTTTTTTTCAATCTGCCCCTACCACAAGGGTTTCTAACTATGTATATCCATGGCCCTTGAATACGGGAGGATCCTTTCCCCTTCTCTTTCAAAACAATCAACCCCCTTTTTAAATAATCAGTTTGATATTTTTGTGTATATATATTTCTTTTCTATACCACTATTAATAATCCCGGGCATTTTAATGACTTCAACACGAGCGCTAACCAAGAGCAGCGCTGTTCTATTTTAATTGCAAAGTGAGCGCTCTAGTTTGAAACGCATCGCGTCCCTCACGCACATCAACACGAGCGCTAATCAAGAGCAGCGCTGTTCTATTTTAATTCCCTCGAGCGCTCTAGTTTATAACGCATCGCGTCCCTCATTTCCGGGTGAAGCTACCCGAAACCACTTCCGGGGCAATGACAGTCTCTGCAACCCTCCCAACAACGCAGGGATAGAAGCGCTCCCTGAACACACGTACATGCCGATATTGGCGGGAACGTTATGGGCAATTAAGTACAGTATAAATAAACGCTCCAGTCGGCATGACCACATCGACGGAGCCGCGAGGGGACGATTTTGCGAGGCAGCACCTTGGTATATGTGAGTACGGCATAGCCGCTTCAGAGAGGACAGTTCTGTTCCCATGGTTTCCTTGTTTGGACACCGACCTAATACAGCAATTCTGAATCTTTATTTACAGAGTGCAATTAGCACAGGGTCCCTTTCGTTCTAAGGCTCATGATGCCATTGGCTTCAAATCAACAAGTATGTGATCGTTTTTCCTTTCTAGGCTGTTTTCTCTCAGATTTCTGATTTCAAGAACTCGCTAGTCACTGCAAAATTACCCTGGGACATGATTCCTTTAGTGTGTGTGTTTTCTGTTACATGTGTGTACGTCTTGTATTTGTCCTTTTTTTACAGGACACTGCACTGGCACCAATATTTAATAGTTTTCTCCATTTATAGACACTATTTATCACTTATACAGGTCACGAACGCTACTTCTGGAATATAATTTGTATGCCTGATTTTCTCTATATATTGTGTTTCTTTTTCAGACTGAAGCTAAGGAATTTCCTTTTTTCACATAATATTGAGACCATTGTGTCTTTTTTTGTAGCAATTACCATCTGTCTACACATAGTACTGAAACTGTTGACATTGTCACACCATCCATGTGAGTAGGGTAGGGATCTGTGTACCCGTCCTGAAGAAGAAGCAGCACGCTTCGAAACATGTTGACACACGTAGGAGGTTTTGTACATTAACACAACATACCTCCACCTCACACATTTTTAATAATACCGGCACCAAGGCATATTAAAAAGTTTTTTTACTCCTATGATGCTAGGTATTTTTTAACATTCACTTACCACTCACTCCTGACCTTACCTCTCACCACCTCTCTCGCACCACACATAGAGATTACATTAGTGCTCCCGCGTATTCGTTGGTAGTAGCACGCCGCGTTCCGTAGAGGGATGCGAAGACCCCCATGATGAAGCATGACACCAAGGGCCCTTTTGGTGTGTGAGGGGTTTTTAAGAAACACGATGTGCTTCCCACCATTGTAGGAAACACACTTGACCTATGATCAGACTTCATGAATTACAATCTCCTTTAGGTGGATCTTTTTGTTTATCAAAGACTGCCATATGTGCATGTGTTGACCTTGCCAGGTAGGTCGCTCCCCCACCACACAGCTCCGCCTGTGTTGGCCGCCCGCTGCTTCTGCAGGTAAGATCGCCCTTCCGCTTGTGGCCCCGGTGCCTGTATTTCTGTCTGTTTTTTCCTTTCTGTGCCCCTCGCTGCCCCATTTGCGTTGTGCCTGTATTTCTGTCTGTTTCTCCCCCATTTTCCTTTCTGTGCCCCTCGCTGCCCCATTTGCGTTGTGCCTGTATTTCTGTCTGTTTTCTCCCCCATTTTCCTTTCTGTGCCCCTCGCTGCCCCATTTGCGTTGTGCCCGTATTTCTGTCTGTTTTCTCCCCCCATTTTCCTTTCTGTGCCCCTCGCTGCCCCATTTGCGTTGTGCCCGTATTTCTGTCTGTCTTCTCCCCCATTTTCCTTTCTGTGCCCCTCGCTGCCCCATTTGCGTTGTGCCTGTATTTCTGTCTCTTTTCTCCCCCATTTTCCTTTCTGTGCCCTCGCTGCCCCATTTGCGTTGTGCCCGTATTTCTGTCTGTTTTCTCCCCCATTTTCCTTTCTGTGCCCCTCGCTGCCCCATTTGCGTTGTGCCCGTATTTCTGTCTGTTTTCTCCCCCATTTTCCTTTCTGTGCCCCTCGCTGCCCCATTTGCGTTGTGCCCGTATTTCTGTCTGTTTTCTCCCCCATTTTCCTTTCTGTGCCCCTCGCTGCCCCATTTGCGTTGTGCCCGTATTTCTGTCTGTTTTCTCCCCCATTTTCCTTTCTGTGCCCCTCGCTGCCCCATTTGCGTTGTGCCCGTATTTCTGTCTGTTTTCTCCCCCATTTTCCTTTCTGTGCCCCTCGCTGCCCCATTTGCGTTGTGCCCGTATTTCTGTCTGTCTTCTCCCCCCATTTTCCTTTCTGTGCCCCTCGCTGCCCCATTTGCGTTGTGCCTGTATTTCTGTCTGTTTTCTCCCCCCATTTTCCTTTCTGTGCCCCTCGCTGCCCCATTTGCGCTGTGCCCGTATTTCTGTCTGTTTTCTCCCCCCATTTTCCTTTCTGTGCCCCTCGCTGCCCCATTTGCGTTGTGCCTGTATTTCTGTCTGTTTTCTCCCCCCATTTTCCTTTCTGTGCCCCTCGCTGCCCCATTTGCGTTGTGCCCGTATTTCTGTCTGTTTTCTCCCCCCATTTTCCTTTCTGTGCCCCTCGCTGCCCCATTTGCGTTGTGCCCTAATTTCTGTCTGTTTTCTCCCCCATTTTCCTTTCTGTGCCCCTCGCTGCCCCATTTGCGCTGTGCCCGTATTTCTGTCTGTTTTCTCCCCCCATTTTCCTTTCTGTGCCCCTCGCTGCCCCATTTGCGTTGTGCCTGTATTTCTGTCTGTTTTCTCCCCCCATTTTCCTTTCTGTGCCCCTCGCTGCCCCATTTGCGTTGTGCCCGTATTTCTGTCTGTTTTCTCCCCCCATTTTCCTTTCTGTGCCCCTCGCTGCCCCAACAGCGTTGTGCCCGTATTTTTCTCTGTTTTCTCTCCCCTTTTACTTTTGTGCCCCCGCTGCCTCTAGCCATTCCCGCCGCTGCGTCCCCTGCGGCCCCGCCCCCCTGACTGCCCATTCGCTGCCCCTGCCTCCCGCCTCCCAGCTGCTCCTCCCTCCCACCTCCCCATAAATGGCGGCCGCTGTGCGGCCGCGCAGCGGGCGCGCCGCTGGCGCGCCTAAGGCAAGCCCGTCTGCGCCCGTCCGCGACTGGACCGCGCCCAGCGCCAGAACCCCTGGATCCCATCGATGCAACACTACTCGACGGACCTACGACGCCGCCACCCTCACCGCACTCAATGCCGGCCGGAACCCTGCCTGCTACCGAGCCTCACCGAGACGCACCCACGGACCCTTCACCTGCCAAACCTGCCGATTCACCTGCCCCCGGACGTGCACCACCTCCGCCAAGACGTGCACCAGCAGCAACCACCTGAAATGCATCCTGTTGAACACCCGCTCCGTCCACAGGCACGCCGTGGAACTCTGGGACCTGCTCGACGCAACAGCACCGGACGTCGCCTTCCTCACCGAAACCTGGATGAACGCCTCCTCAGCGCCCGACATCGCCATAGCCATCCCGGACGGATACAAGATCACGCGGAGGGACCGCGTCAACCAGACGGGAGGAGGCATCGCCATCGTACACAAGAACACCATCCGCATCTCGACTAACTCCGACGAGACCTTCACCGCCGCCGAACACCTACACTTCCAGATACACACTGACCCCAAGACCACCCTCCGAGGCACCCTCATCTACAGACCCCCGGGACCACGCACACTATTCAGCGAAGACATCGCAGACTTCATCAGCCCGCACGCCATGCCCTCCGCCGACTACATCCTCCTAGGGGACCTCAACTTCCACCTGGAGAACAACAACGACAGAAACACCACCGCCCTGCTGGACAACCTCGCCAACCTCGGACTCAAGCAACTGGTGAACACGCCCACCCACTACGCCGGCCACACGCTTGACCCCGTCTTCTCTTCCAGCAAGCACATCTCCTTCAGCCACGCCACCGGACTCCACTGGACCGACCACAGCTGCGTCCACTTCAGCTTCAGAAAGACTGCGACCCAACACCACCCGCAACAGGCTCCCCGCCGGAGCTGGAGCAAGATCACCGCCGAGCAGCTCACCGCCTCCTCAGCCAGAACACACCCACCAACACAACGGACCCAAACGAAGCAGCCAGCAACCTCGCCAAGTGGCTGACCGCCTGCGCCGACGACCTCGCACCACTAAAAAACCCTCCCAGCAGACCCGGAAGCAAGAAAACCCCTTGGTTCACCAACGAACTCAAGGAATCCAAGAAGAACTGCCGCACTCTCGAGAAAACCTGGCGACTCGACCAGACCACAGACAACAGGACCGCCCTCAAGAACGCCACCCGCAAACACCACCAGCTGATCCGTGCCACCAAGAAGTCGGCACTCAAAGAACGACTGGACAACAACGCCCACGACAGCAAGGAACTTTTCAGCATCGTCAAAGAGTTCTCCAACCCCAGCGCCGGAAACAACGACATCACCCCCTCGCAAGACCTCTGCAACTCACTCGCCGCGTTCTTCCACCGCAAGATCACCGACATACATAACAGCTTCGACGCACAAACCACGCACCCTACCGCCGAACCAACGCCCGCCACCACCACCCTCTGCAACTGGACCCCGATCAGCACCGAAGACACCACCCGCACGATGAACTCCATCCACTCCGGATCACCAACCGACCCCTGCCCACACCACGTCTTCAACAAAGCCGACGCCACCATCGCACCCCATCTCCGGGACATCATCAACTCCTCCTTCCACACCGCCACCTTCCCGGAGAGCTGGAAGCACGCCGAGCTTACCGCCCTCCTGAAGAAACCAACGGCGGACCCCACCGACCTCAAGAACTACCGTCCCATCTCGCTCCTTCCGTTTCCGGCCAAAGTCATCGAGAAGACCGTCAACAGACAGCTTGCCGCCTTCCTCGAGACGAATGGATCCCTCGACCCCTCGCAGTCCGGGTTTCGAGCCAACCACAGCACCGAGACCGCCCTTATCGCAGCCACCGACGACATCAGAACCCTAACCGACAACGGGGAAACAGCAGCCCTCATCCTCTTGGACCTCTCCGCGGCGTTCGACACCGTCTGCCACCGCACCCTAGTGAAGCGCCTCAGCAACATCGGAATCCGAGAGAAAGCACTGGAATGGATCATCTCGTTCCTCGCCGGAAGAACCCAGAGAGTCCGCCTCCCCCGTTCAGATCCAAGGCCACCGAAGTCATCTGCGGCGTTCCACAAGGATCTTCACTCAGTCCAACCCTCTTCAACGTCTACATGAGCCCCTCGCAGCCATCGCACGCCAACACAACCTCAACATCATCTCCTACGCCGACGACACCCAGCTGATCCTCTCCCTCACCAACGACCCCACCACCGCCAGAGCCAACCTACACGACGGGATGAGAGACGTCGCCGACTGGATGAGGAACAGCCGCCTTAAACTGAACTCAGACAAGACGGAAGTCCTCATCCTGGGCTCATCACCCTCCGCCTGGGACGACTCTTGGTGGCCCCCGGCCCTGGGCACCGCGCCCAAGCCAACGGACCACGCACGCAACCTGGGCTTCATCCTGGACTCCTCCCTGTCGATGACCAGACAAGTCAACGCCGTCTCTTCTTCGTGCTTCAACACCCTGCGCATGCTCCGCAAGATCTTCAGATGGATCCCCACTGAAACCAGGAAGACCGTCACCCAGGCACTCGTCACCAGCCGACTGGACTATGGGAACACCCTCTACGCCGGAACCACAGCCAAACTTCAAAAAAGACTCCAGCGCATCCAGAACGCCTCCGCACGACTCATCCTGGACATCCCCCGACACAGCCACATCACCGGACACCTGAAAGACCTGCACTGGCTCCCCGTCAGCAAGAGAATCACGTTCAGACTCCTCACCCACGCACACAAGGCCCTCCACGACCTGGGCCCAAAGTACCTCAACGACCGCATGACCTTCTACACGCCCACCCGCCAGCTACGATCAACCAGCCACGCCCTCGCCACCGTACCACGCATCCGCAGAGCCACCGCCGGAGGAAGATCCTTCTCCTACCTGGCAGCCAAGACCTGGAACTCCCTCCCCACTCACCTTCGGCGAACCCAGGACCATCTCTCCTTCAGGAAGCAGCTCAAGACCTGGCTGTTCGAGCAGTAACTTACCCCCTCCCCAGCGCCTTGAGACCCTCCCGGGTGAGTAGCGCGCTCTATAAATGCCGTGATTGATTGATTGATTGATTGTTGACAATTAAGTGCCAGTGTTGACAATTAAGTGCCGGTGCCGAGCACTGGAAACCACTAGCTCAAATTAAGCACTGCCAGTCTCCCCTTACAAAATGCAAAAGGATTACACCAATAAATCTGTAGGCTTCAGGCTGCTGAAAATGAGGCAGTATACATGTAAATCCATAAGGTTAGCAAGCATGACTGCAAAGAACTAATTGCAGTGGTTGTGACAGGTCACCCACAGTGGGAGCAGTTTTTTGTAATTGACGAAATCCGTTTTGGTAAACAGGTGGTGAAACAATAAAAAATAATAGTGCCACCTTCTGGCTCATGAAGAAATGCTGTTGCAAGGAATCAAAGTGAAAACGCATTAATACGTCACCTACTTACTGTACTTATTCAACAACGCCTACTGTGTATCTACTTTACACTTAGCAGCTCATAAAAGGTAGACATGTCCCTGTCCCTGTTTAACAAACATATAAACCAGGGGTGTCCAACCTTTTCTGTAGTGAGAGCTACTTCTGATCAGTGAAAATCATCGTGAGCTACTGAAGGTCAAGCAATTCGTGCATTGACTCTATACCTAATGTTCATAGAGCCAGATACTGTGGTTTGAACAAAATACTTTGACTAGGGCACTATGACAGGGCTGCCATGTGTGTCAGTGAGAGAGTTGTCTTTGGGGGTGTATGAACATGTGTGCGTATGAATGGGATACATGTGTATGGGTGACAACTGAGAGCCTATGCTGTACGTACTTGTGACAGGGGACATATTTTGTCATATGTGGCATAGTTACATGTATAACACAAACATACAACCATTTTTTTTTAAAAGAGGAGATATTTAAAGTGCAAAAAAAAATTCTACAAAAATGTTCATAATATGGAACATTTTTCTGCACTTTAAAGTTCTTCCACTTAAAATAATGGCTTTATTTATCAGTTATAAATATGACAATGTGTCCACCAGCCACTGGGAGCAAGATGCCTGCTGTGTGTAAAGGCAACACTTTAAAATTGGAGAAAATTAAACTGAAGAGTTAACTTTGTTCATATGAATGCCATAAAACTCATCTAAATTTTGTCACATTTACAAACAGCAGGCATCTTGCTACCAGTGGCCTGTAGCCACTGTGCCATGTAAATATCAGAAAAGTACAGCCATTTGGTTAAATGAGAGGAATTTAAAGTGAAAAAAACTGCTTCATACAATATGAAGACATAAATGGCTTTATTGAAAGTGGAGAAAAACATTAAGACTTAATGTTTTATAGAAACATTTTTCTTCACTTTAAATTTCTCCCATTTAAAAAAAAATACTATTTTTCAGAGCAAGAGGCCTGTTGTTTGTAAATATGATATATTGATACAGGAGAAAATTAAAATGAAGAGTTAACTTAATCATTCAAGGAGCTTTTCATTATAGTTTTCTCCCATTTAAAACCATTCAGAAACATAATTTTGTTCTCACCTCCAACATTAAGTTGACAAGGTCTTTTATTTAAGAGTTAAATGCGTCAGTGCCTCTGTCCACGGACCACAGAACAGCAATGACCACAACTGGGACTATTGTTTTATTTTATGTGCCACAAGTATTTACTTTGGCAACAGCTGCTTGACGTGTCTTGTCACTAATGCCCGATGAACGTGCATTTGTAAGGAGGCCTAAGGTGAGGCACGGCCGTGTGGAGTAATCAGCGGAGCTACAGCGCCTGATATGCAGCGCCGGGAAGCCCTTCCTAGATAGCGCGAAGGGAGGGGTTCCTTTGCAGCTTCCACCTCCTCTCCTTGAAGAGGCGGGCCCTCATCGACTCAGCAGCAATGGAAACCCCGAGGCTGACACGGCTTGTCCAGACTTCCTGTATCAATGAATAAAACGCTGCTCTGCAGCTCAGAAGCGCACACAGAGAGCAGGAGGCAGCTCGCGCCGCCTCCACGTGGAGCGCAGGAGTACACCACTGGTAGGGGGGGAGAGTTGGGGCGCTGTGGGGAGAGGGCATCCAGCGAGAGAGATTACTGGAAGGGGAGACGGAATTCCAAGGTGTAAAGGCTGCAGAGTGAGACATCCTGGAGGAAAGAGAGCCTGCACAACGTGAGAGTACCTGCTGAGTGAGACACCCAGGAGCACTCTTCTGCCAGGCTGGAGAGGGACTGCTGCCTGCGGAGTGAAACGACGAGCTGAAGAGAGCGCGCTGCATGCAGAGAGGGGCGGAAGCCCTGCTGCCCGAGGAATCTGTGGTGAGCTTATTTTTAATTTCCTCCTACTTCATTGTACAGGTTCCCACGGTGTCAGGCTGAGAAACGCTGGGATAAGGAGTGGTCTACTCCAGTGTATATGCAATGTATTTGATGAAAAAACATAACTGTTCACTTGCTGGAGGATAATGTAATCTGGGCGAGAAAAGGACATTGCATTCTGGTTCTTGGAGTTTAATTTTCAATTGTAAGCATGGGCTTAGAAAACGCTTTTACGCGAGGATCTGTAAAAGCCAGGATTGGCTGAAGCTGTCACTGATGTCATACGGCCACCAGGCAGGTAGGACTGTAGCTGGTGTCACCTTAGTCACTGATGGTTTCAGTCATACTCTGCCACGCACTGGGGAGTCCCTCATACTCTGCCAGGCCCCATGCGGGGGAAGCCATATCTGGGCCAGCCTATTGGAGGTCTAGACACACTGTTAGTTCCTGCGTATGTCCATTCACTCTGTGCCAACCCCTAGCAGGCCCAGTTACGCATTGCCACCTATTTTACTCAAACTCTTTGTGCCACCTGGGGATTGGGTGTCATTGTGCCAGTCACCCTGGGACTCAGTCACACATCTCCGCCCCTCAAGTTCTGTCACATTCTGCGGCACCACCCCGCCGCCTAACACTCCACGGGAGTTTATTTCCTATTAGTCCACATGGGGTAGGTCAGTCTCTTCCATCCCCCTGGCCTCTAAGGCTAGCTCACATGTCTGCCTGCTCCCACAGGGTTCAGTCACCCTCTGCCAGCACCTGGGGGTTGGTCGCCTCGTGCCATCCTCCTAGCTTGTAATCCCATTGGGCCAGCACCCCAGTGTTGGGTCATCATTTTCCAAACCTCCGAGCTCATTAGAAGCGTGGATTCGGGGGTGGGTGGAGGGGGGGGGGTTTGTTTGGGGTGATACAGCTCCTTCATACATGTATTTTCAGGTAAATTATTGGGTACATGTGCTTTCAGTCAGGTATTGTGAGGTGTCTGTCGGATTTCACCAGGAAGTTTTCCATACACAGTGACAAAAACCCACACACACTATCTCTTCTCTCTGTTTTGAAAGTCTTCAAAAATGTTGGCTATTTTACAACATATGGTGTTGTTTTCCCTCACTTAGTACCCCAACCAATCCGTATTCCTCTCCCTTTTCTCTGCCTCTTAAGCCCTTCTCGTGCGCCCTGCTTGTCCTATAATGTATTTTAACATTATATGCCTGCGTGATTGTTGGAAAACCTGCAGCTCACACACCCCCAGTCTTACTGACCAAGCTACGCCCCTGGAGCTCGTTCATATTCCCGTGGGGTATCAGCCACACTCCTCTGGGGGTCTTGTCACACTCTGCCAGTCATTTGCACCTGAGTCACACTCTTTCACACTTGTGTAGGTTTAGTCTTACTTGGCCAGTTCCCTGAGGACCCAACCACAACTCCCACCCACTGGGAGTACAGTTGTATGTTGCCACTTCCCCATCGATACTGCCATGGTTTGATGCAATGCAGTCGTCCTCTCTTGTTGTTACAACACTGCTTGCTTTTTCGAGCCATTTCAATTTGTCACTGTGCCAGCCACCTGTGGATGATACGTAGCACTCAAGAACTCCTGGCATCCAGACCTATGGCACAGGGACCCAGCACGTGTCATCTCTGAGACCATGTGGCTCATGAGACTGGCTCAGGGATAGAGAACCTGTCAACTCTAGGACTGTGTGGTTCACAGATACCGAACCTGTCACCTCTAGGACTGTGTGGCTCAGGTATATAGAACATGTCCCATCTTGGCCTGTGTGGCTCAGGGATACAGAACCTGTCATCTCTAGAACTGTGTGGCTCAGGCATTCAGAGCCTGTCACCTCTAGGACTGAGTGACTCAGGGATACGGAACCTGTCACCTCTAGGACTGAGTGACTCAGGGATATGGAACCTGTCACCTCTAGGACTGGGCGGCTCAGGAATACAGAACGTGTCCCATCTAGGACTGTGTGGCTCAGGGATACAGAACCTGTCATCTCTTGGACTGTGTGGCTCAGGGATACAGAACCTGTCACCTCTAGTACTGTGTGGTTCACAGATACTGAACCTGTCATCTCTAGGACTGTGTGGCTCAGGTATACAGAACATGTCCCCTCTAGTACTGTGTGGTTTAGGGATACAGAACCTGTCATCTTTAGGACTGCGTGGCTCACAGATACCGAACCTGTCATCTTTAGGACTGCGTGGCTCACAGATACCGAACCTGTCACCTCTAGGACTGCGTGGCTCACAGATACCGAACATGTCACCTCTAGGACTGTGTGGCTCAAGGATACAGAACCTGTCACCTCTAGGACTATGTGACTCAGGGATTCAGAACCTGTCACTTTTAGGAATGCGTGGCTCACAGATACCGAACCTGTCACCTCTAGGACTTCGTGGCTCACAGATACCGAACCTGTCACCTATAGGACTGCGTGGCTCAAGGATACAGAACCTGTCACCTCTAGGACTATGTAACTCATGGATACAGAACCTGGCATCTCTAGGACTGTGTGGCTCAGGCATTCAGAGCCTGTCACCTCTAGGACTGAGTAACTCAGGGATACGGAACCTGTCACCTCTAGGACTGAGTGACTCAGGGATTCAGAACCTGTCACCTCTAGGACTGTGTGGCTCAGGGATTCAGAGCCTGTCACCTCTAGGACTGTGTAGCTCAGGGATACAGAACCTGTCACCTCTACGACTGTGTGGCTCAGGGATACAGAACCTGTCACCCCTAGGACTGTGTGGCTCAGGGATACAGAACCTGCTACCTCTAGGACAGTGTAGCTCAAGGATACAGAGCCTGTCACCTCTAGGACTATGTGACTCAGGGATTCAGAGTCTGTCATCTCTAGGACTGTGTGGCTCAGCGATACAGAACCTGTCTCCTCTAGGACTGGGTGGCTCATGAGACTGGCTCAGGTATACAGAGCCTGTCATCTCTAGAACTGTGTGGCTCACGGATACTGAACCTTTCACCTCTAGGACTGCGTGGCTCACAGATACCGAACCTGTCACCTCTAGGACTGCGTGGCTCACATATACCGAACCTGTCACCTCTAGGACTGCGTGGCTCACAGATACCGAACCTGTCACCTATAGGACTGTGTGGCCCAAGGATACAGAACCTGTCACCTCTAGGACTATGTTGCTCAGGGATACAGAGCCTGTCACCTCTAGGACTCTGTGGCTCAGGGATACAGAGCCTGTCACCTCTAGGACTCTGTGGCTCAGGGATACAGAGCCTGTCACCTCTAGGACTCTGTGGCTCAGGGATACAGAGCCTGTCACCTCTAGGACTATGTGACTCAGGGATACAGAACCTGTCACCTCTAGGACTGTGTGGCTCAGGGATACAGAACCTGTCACCCCTAGGACTGTGTGGCTCCGGGATACAGAACCTGCTACCTCTAGGAGAGTGTGGCTCAAGGATACAGAACCCGTCTCCTCTAGGACTGGGTGGCTCATGAGACTGGCTCAGGGATACAGAGCCTGTCATCTCTAGAACTGTGTGGTTCATGGATACTGAACCTTTCACTTCTAGAACTATGTGGCTCACAGATAGCGAACTTGTCACCTCTAGGACTGCGTGGCTCACAGATACCGAACCTGTCGCCTCTATGACTGCATGGCTCACCGATACCGAACCTGTCACCTCTAGGACTGCGTGGCTCACAGATACCGAACCTGTCACCTATAGGACTGTGTTGCCCAAGGATACAGAACCTGTCACCTATAGGACTGTGTGGCCCAAGGATACAGAACCTGTCACCTCTAGGACTATGTGGCTCAGTGATACAGAGCCTGTCACCTCTAGGACTCTGTGGCTCAGGGATACAGAGCCTATCACCTCTAGGACTCTGTGGCTCAGGGATACAGAGCCTGTCACCTCTAGGACTATGTGACTCAGGGATACAGAACCTGTCACCTCCAGGATGGCATGGCTCAGGGATACAGAACCTGTCACCCCTAGGACTGTGTGGCTCCGGGATACAGAACCTGCTACCTCTAGGGGAGTGTGGCTCAAGGATACAGAACCTGTCACCTCTAGGACTCTGTGGCTCAGGGATACAGAGCCTATCACCTCTAGGACTCTGTGGCTCAGGGATACAGAGCCTGTCACCTCTAGGACTATGTGACTCAGGGATACAGAACCTGTCACCTCTAGGATGGCGTGGCTCAGGGATACAGAACCTGTCACCCCTAGGACTGTGTGGCTCAGGGATACAGAACCTGCTACCTCTAGGGGAGTGTGGCTCAAGGATACAGAACCTGTCACCTCTAGGACTATGTGACTCAGGGATACAGAGCCTGTCATCTCTAATACTGTGTGGCTCGGGGATACAGAACCTGTCGCCTCTAGGACTGTGTGGCTCAGGGATTCAGAGCCTGTCACCTCTAGGACTGTGTAGCTCAGGGATACAGAGCCTGTCACCTCTAGGACTATATGGCTCAGGGATACAGAGCCTGTCACCTCTAGGACTATATGGCTCAGGGATACAGAGCCTGTCACCTCTAGGACTATGTGGCTCATGGATACAGAGCCTGTCATCTCTAGGATTGGGTAGCTCATGAGACAGGCGCAGGGATACATAGACTGCCAGTTCAAGGACTGATATCTCATCAGAGTGGACCAGGATTACAAGAGGCTGTAGCCTTTAGGACTGGGTGTTTCATGAGCCTTGAACATGGACACAGAGCATGTTAACTTTAGTATTTGATAGCTCATGACACTGCCACAGAGTAGGACTGGGTGGGCCATGAGACTGACTCACTCTCCTCTAGGACTGGGTGACTCATGAGACTGCACAGGGATAGCAAATTTATCACTTCTTGAACTCACTGGTTCATATGATTGGTGCAGGGATACAGAGCTTGTAACTTCATAGGATTGGATAACTCATTAGAGTGCTAATAGCATCTTTAGGACTTGGCGGATTGTGAGTCTGGCACAGGGTTTAGCAATACCATCCCTCCTAGGAGTTGATGGATTATGAGATCGGTACAGATGGTTCACAATATTATTGGATGGGCGCAGAGCCTGCCACATTTAAGACTGCATGGCTCATGAGATTGGTACAGGACATAGAGGCTGCAACCTCTAGGAGTGAATTTCTCATCAGATTATTACAGGCGTATAAAAGCTGTCCCCTCTAGAACTGGATGGCTCGTGAGACTGGCATACTGAGGTTCTCTCCTCCAGGAATGGATTGCCCTTGAGATAGGGACAGGGTACCTATTCTTTCTAGGACTGTTATCCTGTTGTTATACTGATGTTTCTCTATTTCTAAGATTTTCAAGAAAATATATGTGATGATGTCCTGGCTCTTCCATCTTGACATATTAATGAAAAATGTTTAAACAGAGACAGGTAGTGGGTCATGGTGCCTGCAGAGGACTGACATAGGTACTCTGTTTTTTTAAGCCAGACAGGCTATGAAACGAGAAGACTGGCTCTTGATTACCGGTGGTCCTTTGACAAAATGTGAGATTACAGATCGTGGTCGTTCTGTTCCTTGTCAATCGTACAAGATAGTTCATTACACTTTAATATAAACCATCTAAACCTTTGTGGATACATATATAGATAAATAAAGCAATATTAGTCAAGTAAGTGGTCTTTAAGATGGCAATAACTTGGGAACAATTATATATCAATTAAGGCAATATAGAAGTAATCAAATCAACTACTTCTTTAAATAATTTTTTAAGTATGTCAAATTAATTAATTTGTGTAAAATATAAATACAGTTTTTTGTAAAACGTATGTAAAGTTTAAATTAAAAAGACACAGGTATAGCGAATGTCACCAGTAGGATTGTTGTGTCAACAGTAGAAAAAATTATATATGCCCCCAGTTGAAAAAATGAAAAAGGTATTTATATTATAAAAAAAGGAGCTAAAGTGCCAGGCGTTGTAAGGATTAGGAGGATCAGGGTTGAGGCTGGCGTTCAAGGGTCATGGATTTTGAGAGGGGTAGAGGTCAGGCATTGAGGCGAGTAGTCTGGGTCTAAGGTTGGGGCGTAGGAGCAGGAGTCATATAAGGGTATTAATGGGAGCTGGCCTAGAGAGCTGACTAACGAGAAGGTGGTAGAAGGTGTGTTATGTTATGTTAATTGGTCTTGTAAGGCGCGACAGCCCAAAAAGGGTTTCCCGGCGCCAGCCTGAGAGGAAAGAAAGAGCGGAGATTATTGGTTGAACAGCCAAGTTTTTAGGCGTTTACGAAAGTTTCCGTAGACAGTTTGTTGCGGAGCGACAGAGGGAGAGAGTTCCACAAGGAGGGACCCAGACAAGAAAAAGATCGACCGCCCATGCGTGACGGTCTGATCCTAGGAACCGAGAATTTCGCCTGAGTAGCAGATCGAAGAGGACGTGGGGGTAAATAAGGGTGAGCCAGGGCTAGGAGGTACTGAGGAGCCATTCTAGATTTGATCTTAAACATGTAACTCAGGGCTTTGAATTTAACCGGGGCACGCAGGGAGCCAGAGATACAGGCAGCTCTGGGGACCTGACAGAGCAGTCTGGCAGCGGAATTCTGCACCACCTGCAGCTTGCGCGTCATGTCCTTATTAGCCCCCAGGTAAAGAATGTTGCCGTAGTCCAGTCTAGAAGTGACAAGAGCCTGGTGTGATGGGTTGGGGAATAGAGTTTGGGACCACGGGTCACTGGTCAGCATTTAGGAACTATGAAGATGTGGTGATGGAAGTAGTTTTTGAGTTCAGGTATCTGAGGCTGAGACAGAGGTTATGAGCGATGAGCCAGTCGTTACAGGTAAGTGGCAAGCTGAGCAAGCAGTCTGGCAGTGATGACTAGAGAATTTCTGGGGGTATTTTCGCCTGCCTTCAATAGAAAGCTTGTGATATGATTGACTATTTCACTTGCCGGGATTGATTGTGATCCTGTTAAGTGGGGAAGTGGCCTACTAGTTTGAACTGGAGTGCACACATGTATGATATCGACTTGTAATGGCAAATAAGCTAACAAGCATTGGCAATGCCAATAGGTCTGGCTTTAAAGGAATGTTATATGGTAATGTGAAGCACTACAAGTAAATACCATGAGAATAGAAATGCATTTGTGGCAACGTTAGAATCAGGCTTAAAGTGTAAAGAGTAAATTCAATATTTAAGCAAGTATTTTATTTGGAATTTGAACATTGGGATGCCGTAAAGTTTGAGTACCATCATAACCGATGAGCGATCACACACTTTGTATGTTTATACAATATATCTAGGCCTGGGCTAAGTTCATGAAGTTTAACTCTGCAAAGTACTGGAAAAACTCAGCCATGCTCTGCGGAGTTCTGCCAGTGATGTAGTCTGCTAAGTTGCGCTGTTCGCACTGATTTATAGCACCAGGAGATTGTCCTTTGCTGTAAAATCAGGGTGAACGGCACTACGCATCGCCCCAGATGGAGCTGCTGCTTACTGCCACTCAAGTAGACATTCTACTCGAGCGGCAGCTTTCTCAAAGCGAGCGGCAGATTTCTCAATGCGAGTGGACGCGACCTGCTGCAACCACCCTCGTTGAGAAATCTCACCCGTAGGGGTTCTAGGGCGCGATTTGTTTCTCATGAGCACTCGCCAGCTTAACGTTGGCGAGCCATTTGAGAGAAAAAACTCCACTTCGCGGAGTTTTTGGGAACTCCGTGCGGAGCGTGGATTGAGCAAAACTCTGTGAACTCCGCTGGTGGAGCGGAATTCTTCGCCCACCCCTAAATACATCATAAACTATTCCATAAAATAGACCATAAATAAACCCAGACATATTGTCCTTGACATTGAATCAATATATTTGTACCTCCTGGTTAATGAACATGAGTTTATAACACAGTTGTGTACTATTAATTGCGCCTGAATACTTGCTTCTCTGGCTTAGTTCCTAAAAGGTCTAATGGACCATCAGCATGGTCCGTGTGTCTTTTTTCATACATTCTGATCACACGTTTCTTCCGCAGAATGCTCTTTGACAGAGGACTTTGCTTCCCTAAATTGGATTTCCTTGATGGCACACTTTCCTGTAGGAAGTAAGCTTCACTAAAATTGCATCCGTCAGGCTGTGTTGGCATGACTGGGTGAAGATTTGTCTTATGTTACTATATGAAGGGTGAGCCCCCGTGTGGGTCACATCTCCCTGGCTCAGCTATACTTATTACTTTTGTGCTGTCACCCAGTTGGTCAGTATCTTCTGTGTCTTGGCTCTTTGTTCTCAGATGCTTGTAGGGCTGTTCAAGAAGTGCGGGTTAAAGGCTTCTCTAGGAATGAAGGTGGCACCTGCTGGCCTACACTTTGGAAGTCCTGTCAGGTCCTCTCTGATCCTTAAGGTGGCTGGATGTGAGTGTCCAGAGAGGTCCAGTTCTCATGCAAGTCTTAGAAGGTATGGAGGAGGTATTTTTCAAATTAAAATGTCTTCAGCCAGTGAGGCCCAAATGCTTTTTTTCGCTGGGTTTGCTGAAATTTTATAAATTTTGGGCAGCCACATCTAGAAGAAAATTAAAACCGCTCCATACATGGGCATTGTTGATTTTGCAGTGCCAAAAATCACCTTTCAATAAAAGGGATCCATCTCGCTTTTTCAGTACCAAGCATGTTTAGTCCCTTGATAAGGGATTGCATGGATTTTCTTTGGTAAGCTGCAACCCAGGGGATAATTGGCTGGGTGGCAATCTAGGTTTAGGAATGCGTCTCATCCCATTCCTTCCTCTGCCATTTGTGCCATCTAAGATACCAAATTGCCATCACACAATCATTTCACTCTTGCAGCAAACCTCTGCTGGACAGCGCAGGATACTGTATGTCCTTATTTCTTAATCATCACTAGCTTTGCATGCAGAAACCACCTAGGCCAACTTGGATGTCTCACAAAACATATCCTGTTACCTGGGACATCCTCATCCCCCATCCTCAGGCAATTACAAAGGTAGAAATTATACACATGTAACATTTTACATTGGGTTGCTATTGATCAGTTTATTTCACGATTGTAACAGCTGTTAGACCACGAGTCACCACTGGGTTGAAAATGTATAGATCCAGCAATCTTGCTGCACGACTCTTCAAGTGGGATTGATTCCAGTAACTTCACACTGCTTTCAGCAAGTCTGAGAGGATTCCAAATGATTTCAGTGCAAATTTAGAATTTAACTTACTTTCCGGACCCTGCCATCAAATGAGAAAATCACAGTACAAAGCTTACTGGGAGTGAACATGTTTGATGCTTACTGGGAGTGAACATGTTTGATGCTTACTGGGAGTGAACATGTTTGATGCTTACTGGGAGTGAACATGTTTGATGCTTACTGGGAGTGAACATGTTTGATGCTTACTGAGTGTGAACATGTTTGATGCTTACTGGGAGTGAACATGTTTGATGCTTACTGGGAGTGAACATGTTTGATGCTTACTGGGAGTGAACATGTTTGATGCTTACTGGGAGTGAACATGTTTGATGCTTACTGGGAGTGAACATGTTTGATGCTTACTGGGATGCTTACTGGGAGTGAACATGTTTGATGCTTACTGGGAGTGAACATGTTTGATGCTTACTGGGAGTGAACATGTTTGATGCTTACTGGGAGTGAACATGTTTGATGCTTACTGAGAGTGAACATGTTTGATGCTTACTGGGAGTGAACATGTTTGATGCTTACTGGGAGTGAACATGTTTGATGCTTACTGGGAGTGAACATGTTTGATGCTTACTGGGAGTGAACATGTTTGATGCTTACTGTGAGTGAACATGTTTGATGCTTACTGGGAGTGAACATGTTTGATGCTTACTGGGAGTGAACATGTTTGATGCTTACTGGGAGTGAACATGTTTGATGCTTACTGGGAGTGAACATGTTTGATGCTTACTGGGAGTGAACATGGTTGATGCTTACTGGGAGTGAACATGTTTGATGCTTACTGAGAATGAACATGTTTAATGCTCCTTCCAGCTCATCCTTTGTTGAGGCTAAAGAGGTGACATCGGTACAAAGTGCTCTGTTTGAAGGAGCTTTTTTCGGCTGTCCCAAAGAGGCCTCTTTTCTCATATGGGGGAATGGTTCTCTCACTCTCATGTGGACTGACCATTTCAGTGAGCAGACTATGCTTGCAGGGCACCTTGGCACCTGGACTCAAAATAGCAAGGCAGTTCAGGTCCCCAACATCAACAAAGTTAGCAGTAATACTGCCCTTGGTGCAGTTCATGAAACCACGGATATCCTTCGGCCAGCAGGAGCATGGGTAGGTCATTGACATGTGGTAGAGAGATCAGCTGTATCCATGTTACAAGCTTTGCCAGCCAGCTCGGCCCTAATGCAGGATAACTATCCGTGTTGAATGCGCCTTGCTTATTTGTCCACCTAACGTTTACTGTAGAGTGTGCAACAGTAACTCCTGTGCAAGTTCGATATATCCCAGCTTTATATAAGAGTTGTTAGGTCAAAAACTGCTCTTGGTATGCCTGGACCTCTGTGCACAATAGAGTTCTGAGTACCTAATGAGGAACCAATATGCAATGGACTCCTTCTTCTCCCCTCTTTAAGTGAGTAATTCACTACCTCATGAGACAACAAGGGGCCTGTACTCTGTGCAGCTTTCTTAAAGAACAGGTCCGATTTGTCAAAAAATTCCCAGAAAGCAATTAAGCATGTATATCTGTTGTGGAATGGCGCCACGACATTTCCTTCCTAAATTTAGTAAAAATCCAATATCACATTATCATTTCTAGCCATGTTATAAACGTGCCTCATGGAAACCTTTTGAAGTGAGTCACTATTGGAGTTTGTACCTGGTTTAGAGGAAAATGTCTAATGCAGGATAGGGTAATCTTCGAAATCAATTGTGTTGACCACCAAAAAACATGCTGTAATGTGTAGGGTAAAAAAACTGACCAACAGTTGGTAAGATGGTTCAGTGAGTTAACTCAAATGCAACAGAGGTCTCTCTACGATGTGAGACTTCAGGTTCGAATCCTTCAGAGGTCGATAAAATGAGTCAATGCAGGTGATATATCTTAAAGGATGAGAGGCTCCATTGTTTGGATGCAATTGTGAAAACTATTACTTATGAAAATTATTAGAACTGCGAATAATGGTAGTATTGTTACTAAAGTTAGGCATGTTAAAGTACATTATTTTAATATTCGTGTCAAACAGAAACTATAATTACCCTTTTAACTTTATTAAACAAGCATTGGCAAGGCCAATAGGTCTGGTGTTGACTGCCAGCCTTTGGCTCTGTCCATGCTTGTTTCATTTTGTGATCATTTTTACTAAATGTTATTGTTGGCGGGAGGGAAACTAATGCTAAAAGCAAACATTTTTTTGGCTTCAACAAGCACACATTGCCATAGTAGTCTCTGTGTCACTGAAGGAAACTACTTTATGTATGGATGTGTTCCTTGTGAAAAAGTAGAATGCCGTCACTCACGGTGAAGTTAGGTAATGGCTAAAGTGGGCTATCGCACTGCTGCATGCTATATGCTTCAGTGGGTGGGTGAAAAACGTGACACAACAGACCAATGGATGAAGAGGGTAGACAAAAAGTTCCTATAAGTAAGTATAATATGCATATCATTTTAGTAAAATCAAAATCTCCTGCCCAATGCTCCATCTAAAGAGTGGTAGCGTTCAGAAGCTAGGATCATGGAGTCTTTGTGAAAATAAAGAATGCTAACACAATAACTACGACCCATTGTTTAGATACCATTACCAAGTGATTTTAAATTCACTGTGTGTAATCGAACTCATAATAAAGAACACCTTGACCATGAAAGAATGTACTTGGCTAACTTTTCTCTTTTGTCTGTTGGATACCTCTATAATTTCTCTCTGCCTACCAATAAACTTCCATTTCTTCTCCCTTTTTCAAATTTTACGTCCCTTTTTATCAGTGTAGCAACCTTTTTTAAGTATTTGCTAATTTAATTTAAAATGTTTTTTCTACATTTTGCAAAATAAAAATAGGGTACTAAACACATCTAATCATATTTTTAAGGTATGTATATATATATATATATATATATATATATATATATATATATATATATATATATTCTTCCTAACTAGAACACAATTTATACCATATTTCCAAGGTTTAAATATGTTTCCATGTGCCTTGCTACTTTGAAAAATTTGGATTCTGGTTTTCCTTGTGTTTATTTTTTGCTTATAGCTTTTTTGAAAAAAGTGAGATTTTCACATAATACCTCGATAACGACATGCCCCCTCAAATTTTATATATTTCCCATATTCTGTAGTTTAAGTAATACACGTCTCTCCAGCAGTGTATGCAGCTGAAGACCTGCTGTCACTTGTGGCTTTGTAAACATTTTGGTGAGGAGGAGAGGGAGAGAGAAAGGGAACATGCAGTTCTATCTTGAGAACAACTCGCAATGTTGCCGTTGCAGAGCATGGTGAAAGGGACAGAGGAATGATTGTGTCTATGAGGAGTCACTTCATCCTTAGAAGCTTTTGGCAGGAGGCGAGAGTTATAAAAGCAGAATAACACACATTAGGTAAGCTGCAGGGGAATGTGTGAGCTGTGCTGGTTCTGCACTCTTCTCCCCCCCCCCCCCCACACCCCCCAAGACAAGCGGATTGGCATTGTCAATAAAGTGTCCTTTAGCCAGGAACCAAGTTCAAGTGCAGATGTTACTTTATCAGCATGCCATGGCATAATGGCACCCTACGCTGTCTGGAAGTGTGTTTGCGCCTGGTTGAAGTTTAGTTTAAGGGTTAAGTTGCCCAGTGATGATTTGTTTTCTAGTATTGTGTTCTGTTCAATCCCTGAATGCTTTGTGCCTACTTTGTGGGTGGGGTGGCCTTTGTGTTCCATTGTAGGAGGATATGAGTGGTTGTTTTAAATAGTTGGGTTCCAGTGTATCATTCATTGAGCTGTGCATGTTTGATCTTTAGAGTGAGGTTGACCGCTGGTGGTGATAGTGTAGCTCTTTAAAGCTTCCAAGATGCTCGCATTTTGGTAGCTGTTCGGAGCACAAGTCTTTTCTTCCGAGGAGGACTGAGGAGAAAAAATGTAGGTCACCCATTACAAGTAAACATAAAGCGGTAGAACCTAACTGTGGGTAGAAGTATATTTAAAAAGGAAATAGGAATTTATGGATAGTCTAGTACATGGGAAATGGAACTAGAATAGCTGCCTCCATATGTTCTGGCCAGAGTAAGAATGGAATTGATAAGGACATTTTTGTAGCACAAGATTCAGCATCCGACCGACCGTACTGGGAAACAGCAACAAAGAATCTAGAGATTCAGATAAATGGCAAGAGCTATAAAATCACTTTAATTGGTGAATGACTGTGATTAAGGAGCTGGTTAATCCTAATTTAAAGGACCAGGTGGTAAGAACCACGCTCATGAGCCCCCAAATAAATATTTGAGTCTCGAAACAAGATGGTTTTCCTATCAGAAAATGACTAGTATTAGCAGAAAGTAGTTGCTCATAAATAATTGTAAACCGGCAAGATAGCGGCCTTGGCACCTGTTTGACTGGTGCCTCATGATTCTTTTTAGGTATGCTTCTGCATTTTTTTTTTTTTTTTTTTAAGGAGTTTTATATAGCACGAACTTGACCTGAAGGTATCGGGTATCAGAGCGCTTTACACGAGCACCAGTTGCGTTACATGAGGACACATACATTTTTGTTAGGCAAGGGGAGATTAAGTGATTTGCCCAGAATCACAGGATGTTGCGCGTCCTTGCCGCGACTTGAACCCGGTTCCCCAGATTTCAGGTCGACCGCCCTAGCCGTTAGGTCAACTCCTCTCCCCTTTGAGATGTGCACTGCAACCTTTGAGCGCCAATGCCTTCACACATCTTGCAGTGCAGCACACGATAGCCAGTTTGACAATGTTTTAATGGCTCCTGCTGCTCTAGTCCATGATTTCAACAGTGGAGATAAGACCCACCTATCACTTAAAGAAATGCCCAAGCTCTCTCATGCCATCTCTGATTGGGTCAGGCCCCCAGTTCCACCTTCTTCGCATAAAATAACTTATGGAAATTGGGGTCCCTCTCCTACTCCTAATTTTAGTCGAGAATTCGGAAAATTCCTCTACCACCTACTGAACTTTACAGGTTGTGAACGCACTGTGTTGTGCTGTACCTGTACCAGCTTTCACATCACCTCACGTGAGTTAGGCCCTGGCCGCACAACCATAGAAACCACGTGAGTCATGGACATTATGGTGTCCAGTTCACCCAATGCCACCTTGGTTTCCAGAACTATAGGACAGCAGTGGAAGAGAGTGTCACCTTCAGGACTCCGAGGTCCTCTCTACAATGTACAGGATATGAAGCAAAGGTCTCACAGTCTGCACATCACATACACTAGCAACGTAGACGCATATTGTTGACTAGCTTCCAAAGAGCCACATATCCTGGGTGACCCCACATTAAGTTCTGACTTTTTAACCAACAACACTTTGCATACTGGGACTTTTAGGTCCATACTTTCTGAAGTGGAAACACAAGCAGATCTGCTCTGCGAATCCCAGAATGCAAAGTTCCTCCGTCTAAAAAGATGTTGCACACGCCACTCATCAGTTATACATTGTTTTATCCATGTTTCCTAAATTCAAGCTTGTATCACACGTTTGAGTGGCTCAGGACTCTTATACCTTCCTTCCTTCCTTCCTTCCTTCCTTCCTTCCTTCCTTCCTTCCTTCCTTCAGCCTTGGTGCCTCTGCTGCTTTGCACTGGCACCCGAAGGTCCTTTCCTTCAAGAAGAGTTTACCATTGACTTCTCTCATCTGTTGTGAATCGCCTCTAAAATCAGAGAAGCCGAAGCCTGCTACATAACTTAAAAAATATACATCCTGAGCTGCCACTGTCCTATTTGTGATCCGGAGCTCGCGCCTTACCTGTTGAGCCCGAGGCTGCTCTCCGAACACCACGCCTGTCACAGTGGTGTAACAACAGGATGTGGTAAAGGGAGATGACATAAGAAAACATGCTGTTTTACATAGATCAGGCAGGAAGGGAGCAGGGACATATTTGCTAAACGGTTCTCTACACGAGACACTGAAATTGCCAAAGATTGGCCCTGTGTTTCTGCATTCTGCCCTGAGAGGTATAAGCCGCTTTCCCTGAAAAATTCTATAAATTACGGGGCTAGAAGCATGCAAGAGCAGAGTTAAAGTGTTGCAATCTTACGAAATCTGCAATTTTTTTATGTAACATTGTTGTCAGAACAGTTTCGCCACAGCGTGCGTTCATGTAATAATTGGGTTTGTGGTAGGCACTGTTTAAGTTCATTTCATTGACAAAGTAAGTCCAGGGATAGACTACTGTATATATTGCCTTCATTTAATTTAATTTAATTTAATTTCATTATATTGCCTTTGTAGACCACCTGGTCTCTATTTATCTGACAAAGGACTGAAACTAATATATTAGTTCCACCTGTGTTTGAAATAAAACGTTAATCATTTTTTTTTTTTTTTGAGCGATTGCTAAGTACAACGTTGTAATAGTAAATAGATTGCCTGCAACATTTAACATTCTGAACTTTTTAGTGCCAGCTTCGCTGTGTGCATGCATGGTGTGCGCATGTGTGGGGCATTTCTCTGCCTTCTCTGTTCTCTTGGAGCGAGCAGACTCCTTGGAGGTACAAGCCCTTTAGCTACCGGTTTTTCTTTAGATAATGACCTGTCTGGTGCATGCACAGATTCCACTTCTCAAGTGACCGCCTTGGGCAGAGCCAGGAGACCGCCTATTTCCCCATCCTGAGATTTCCTGGTGTGCAAGTTGTGCCTCAGAAGTAGGTGGGTGGGTGGGTGTGTTCCTGGCTGGCTTAGAGAACCCAGATCAAAGGCGGAAGGAATGCGCCCACCACAGGTATGCAGTTTCCTCGCTGTGTACTAAAGGCTTCTTCCAAGAGTTTAGATGACCGCCGATCTCTACTCCACCCCGACAGGTTTACAGAGCTGGCGAGGAGAATCAAAGTCAAACTACAGTGACCTGCAGATATTTTGAGAAAAAATATGAATGACCTGGAAAAGAGTGCATTGAGTATTCCACTCAGCCCAAACTCGTGACCGCTAATGCCAATCCAGAGCCTTTCCAGCCCTCCTCCAGAGACAATCTGGACTAACTTTTTACCCTGAGTGTAGTATTTTTTTCAGTGGGACAACTTCTGTCCAATGGAGGCTATCTTCCAAACCTCCAGGGCTAAATAGCCTCCCGATGGGGCCATCTTTAAATCCTGTAAATGTTATCATGTGTCAGGCATCACTTTACAGCCTCTTTAGCGTGCTCATCTGCCTGGTGAGCATTTTGTTATTAACATCTCCACTTTATTAGGGGTGGTCAAGTCCAGGCCAGCTACAGCTTGATTGTATTCTCAAAAGTTCAAAGGATGCTGAACAGTGGGTTATCTGTGATTGCCATCAATATGTCGGTGGGTCAATCCTTTTCTAAGTCATCATGTTCACTGGGGGAGTAGAGGAAGCATTCCTTACAGAATATCGTCTCCAGATTTTTCGCAAATATGGGAATACTCAAGCATATCAAGGTAATATTTAAAGATTTCCATGGCTGGGTTCCCTGCTCCCGCATGTCTTTGCCTCCCCGCTTTTTCTGCCTGAATTTAGCTTAGTTATGTTGGCATGGGTTGACCTGAGTTGAAGGGTGGGATTGTAGTGGGTACCAGCTGTTGAAGGTACATGAGGCCGATACTCAATATACTTTTCAGTGATATACAGACATATGATTCTTTATTTCATGAGGATTCAGTACAATGACTTCAGTATGGGGGACACGTGGTTCGAGATCCTCCCAGATTGTGGCAGGCTCTGGCTTCCAGGTTCAGGAATCTCTGTGGGTTCCGCAGGTAGTCTTTGGGTAAGCCTGTCAAGATGATTAAGATCTACTATGATCATATCAATCTCATAAACTGCCTTTTTGTCCTGAAGCAAGTTTTTCTACCCTTTGGGCATTCTTTTCTACTCTGTGGGCTTCCTTTCTATCCTGTGACCTGTTCTAGTCCATGGACTCTTTCACGATCATACGAGCAGTTGTTCTGTCATATGGACAGTCATTCTATCTCATTGGCTGTCTTTCTTATCCCATTGGCTGTCTTTCTTATCCCATTGGCTGTCTTTCTTATACTATGGACTGTCTTTCTTATCCCATGGGCTGTCTTTCTTATCCCATGGGCTGTCTTTCTTATCCCATGGGCTGTCTTTCTTATCCCATGGGCTGTCTTTCTTATCCCATGGGCTGTCTTTCTTATCCCATGGGCTGTCTTTCTTATCCCATGGGCTGTCTTTCTTATCCCATGGGCTGTCTTTCTTATCCCATGGGCTGTCTTTCTTATCCCATGGGATGTCTTTCTTATCCCATGGGCTGTCTTTCTAACCCAAAGTCTTTTGTCCTAACCTAAAAGCCTATCATTCCATTACATGCTCTGTCATTCCATCTGATGGGCTATAATTTTTGGTCCCAAGGGCTGTGTTCCTAAACCATGGTCTTTCTTTTTCTCGCATGGGCTGTCTTTGTAACCCCTGGTCCTTCTTTATATCCCAAGGGCTCTTTTTCTATCCTGTGGAATGTCTTCCTATCTAGAGGTTAACTTTCTATCTTAGGGCTGTATTTTAGGGCTGACTTTATCTACTATGGAATGTCTAGGGACGTAGCTATCATTACTGCAGCAGGTTCAGAGGCACTATGGGCAAGTGGTCTGAGGGACCCTATGCACCCAAATTATAAGACTTCTTTGGTACGCAGGCAGCCAAGGGGGCATACAGTCCTATTTTCCTTGCTTGCATTAGAGCTACTCTTCTGGGGCTGCCTTTCTCTCTTCTAGATTGTCTTTCTACCCTAGGGGTAATGTTCTATCCTATTCACAACAAACACACTAAACATTAGTAGCCCTCTTTGTAGAGGAATGTTGAGATGTTGACATTTGGCATTTTGAAGTCTGAAGGCCAGCAGGAGGCCAGAGTCTGTCATCAAATGTCGGACGCTATGGGCCCTCCAAATGTAGCGGAGTTTCCCCACTGCTCTTGATCCCTTAGTCTGTGCAGTACTTTCCCTAGTAAAGTCCTGGTACCTGGCAAGACATTTACTTCACGTTTTATTACACGCTCGTGTTTCTATCCTCTGCTGTGGCTCAGGCACACATCTGATTACTTTATCTCCTGGAACTTCTATGCCAATTTAAGACCTGCACAGTTGGCAACATACCCACAAGAGGTTTAGGAAAACAAAGGCACTTAAACGGGCAAGTGTCTTGAGCAAATACCATGAGCAAATCTTTCATTCTGAATACAGACATCAGTAGCAATGTCCTTACAATATTTGTGCCCAGCGTAAATCCTTTCCCTCTCTTGCTTCCACACCTATTTCTACAACTCCTTTATACATTTCCCACATACCCTATCACTTTCTCTGTACTGGTTGTTGTAGTCAATGTTGTGCTCCCTCCTATTTAGGTCTCGCCTAGCGACGCAGCGCATGCGCTGCTCGCTTGTTAGGTCTCGCCTAGTGACGCAGCGCATGCGCTGCTCGCTTGCGAGATCTATTGTTGTCGATTTAGCTTCCGAAGCGGGGACAGGCGATGTGCACGTGTACGGCTCGCGGTGTTTGAGCACAACGCGCATGGCGCGCTTTCACTTTCCTAGTTAATTATTTGCACAAGTTCTCGTGTCCAATGTATACACGAGGGAACATCGCCAGCCTGCCTGGTAGTAGGCAGAGACAAGCTGCTGACGAGCGCGGAACAGGGGAGGATTTCTTGGCGCAAGGAGCAGGAGTGCGTCAGGATGAGAGACCGCGATGCCTCTGAATGCCGGGTTGGATACTTTTCTCATGATAAAAGGCCTGACAAGTGCCGCATTCCTCGCAGCGCGAAGACCAGTAAACTTTTGCGTAGGACCTTCCTCTGCGCAGCAACGCGTCGCTACATTTTTAGTAACTTCTGATCCGTTTGAGCTGCACACTTTTGTTGTAGTTAATATCTGCAGATTATGCTGCAGATGATGGATTATGGGGCAAATGCGTAATCCATATTTATGCGGAAAACGCCGTGGCTGCAGAATCGAGCTGGCTCTATAAGTGCTTCCTAGTAACCTGGAATCTGCCCTGACCGTCCAGCGCCTAACTTTACACTTTGTGATCCTCGTAGCTTGTGGTTCCGCCTTGTCCAAACTGTCCCAGATATTGGTTTAATCTTTCTTTCTCTCTCTCTCTCCCTAGTTATCTCCCCCCTACCAGGATTAGTGCCTGTCATACCCTGCCCGTCACGCACCGCCGCCTAGTGCAGCATGCGGCGGAATCGGACACCCTTCCACCACTCCATAAGGTCGGGATCTCAGCTCCCGACAAAAGTCTGGTGTTGTTGTGTTCATGCACGGGGTGGAGTCACGTGTTGTTGGCCCACTCCCAGCCTCTCGCCGAGGAATGGAGCACACAGCTCTCTAATAACAGCTGCTGGGAGTCTTGGGCAGCAAAAAATACAGCTGGGCATTCCCACAGACAGAGTGAAACGTCCCGGAAGTTAACATCAGTTATTTATTAAACTAAAAAGCCTCCATATTTCAGTTGTGTCCGTACTATTACTGCTGGCGCCTTGGTTACATTTAATCAATATGCGGCAGTTTCGGTAAGGTACTGTGACACTAGTGTGCTTGTCGATAAAAGTATTCCCCCACGGACATAGTGCAGTCGTTTGGCTGGTAGCACTTCATTATTTCAACACACCTCGGCGTGCCTGTCCTCTTGTATATTTTTTCAAAGACAGCTCCACACTGCCCTTGATTTAATCCCATGGCAACACCTTTCTTTAAGTGCTTGGGCTGAAGGGCTTTCTGTGCTTGTGTGTGTGTGTGGGGGGGGGAGGGGGGAGGACATTATTGCCCAGCGTGTGCTTCGTGTTTACTCTGGTCTGTTTTACTGCGGGGCACCTTGTGCTGCATGGACACGCTCAGGGCACGCTCGCCACACACCTGGCTTTAGGGTTGGGGCGGTGCTGCCAGACACCCCTGGCTCCTCTGAGTTACACATCTTTCACTTGACGCAGGATGATTAGTTACACACCTCCTTGTCCCCACATCCGCCCATCTGACTATTCATTAATTTGTCCCTTAGTGTACTACACTCTCCGACCACCTCTCTCTGCAACCAGCTGGCTGCTTCCCCCTTTGTTCTCTTTCTCTCTAGCATCTGCCGCTTTGTCAACAAATCTCTGCCCTCTTATATCATCTGCTCTGTCCATCCATCCATACATTCATCCATCAATCTATCTTGTTCAGTAGCATCATTCATACATACGCTCTTCGTAGACCATCTATCCATCCATCCATCGTGTTCAGTAGCATCATTCATACATACACTCTTCATACACCATCCATCCAGTTCAGTAGCATCGTTCATACATACACTCTTCATAGCCCGTCAGTCTGTCCATCCATCGAATCCATCCGTCCATCCATCCATCCATCCTGTTCAATAGCATCACATAGTCAGGACTGACGTTGAGTGGCCACAGGGAGATGGCTATAGGCTGAGGAAACACTATAAGAATTAGCGGGTTTTTATTGTGCGGTTGATGAATGGGTAGAAATACATTCTTTATTTGACCTGGGTGCAGGTTCACAAACAAGCATTTGCAATGCAATAGGTCTCGCATTTACGCAGTTTAAGCTATTGGCATTGTAAATGACAATGCGTTTTATTTATGCTTCAAAAACGTAAACATAAATAAAGGCATTGTCATTTACAATGCCAATAGCTCAAACTCGCGTAAATGCGAGACCTGTTGCATTGCAAATGCTTGTTAGTTCTGGCTTCAGGGAACAGCTGTCTTGCAGCAGAGCTACAAGACATATTATTACCAATGCTTTAAAATATACTTAAAGAGTGGCTTTGACTCCCCCCTCAAGAAAGGTATTTCACCTTCCAGAAAATGCTTCCATTGGAAAGCATGAGAACGATCTTACATGAAAAGTACACTCAATTATCGTACTGTTTGTCACATTCAATTGTCTATCTCATGTATGCATTATAGACAGATAGAATTCCATTTTGGCTATTTTTTCCTAGCATTTGCAAAGACAACAGGGGACGCTTTAAACTCGAGCAACATGGGGTTTGCCTCTTATCCAGCAGCGGGGTACCATTATACAAGTAATAAACATAAAGTGTGCCGCCACTGATTAGGCTTTCAACACTACTCAAAAGACAATACAACCATTTTCATTGTCTGGTGTGAATATATCGGAAATACCTTAATGAATTTTCATTTTATATTTTAACACTCAGTACATTGTGGAGTATGCTATTAATCATCTCTTTAGCATTTGGTAAACATAACAAATATTCTCACAACATTTTTATTCATCAACACTATGAACCACCATATTGAGAAAAAAGAAGAGAGAAATTTGTTGTAATACCTTTCACCAGTGAACGTGATCAAAGCCCATGAACACTCTCTGGTAGGTATGGTCAAAGAGATATTCAGTGGATTTGGACTCCACTCCAATCATTCAGGTAGCAAGCAGAAATTAGGTTTAAATTCCGTCAAAGTTACAGTTTTTTGGATCCACTATAAATGCTTTCAGGTCGATTATTATGGATCCTTCAGTCAGAAATTGTTTTCATCCCTGTATGTAGTTGGGAGGCCATGTGTAGATTAATTGGTAAAATCTTTTAGGATCCTATTTCGCCTTGACAAGTTGTGTTTACCCCTAGTTACTTAAGGGTCTCCTCTGGACAGGGCGTTGGTGTGCATCGTTTCCTGTTCCAGAATTGGACGTCTCTTGTACCGGTGAACCTGGGTAGAAGTTTGTGAAGTTACTTTTCCCGTTCCATAATTGGATGTCTCTTGTAGTGCTGAACCTATCTAGAAGTTTGAGACATTTCGGACCACGTGTGGCTCTCTAAAAAATGGATTCATATAGACCTCAAGCGTAATTACCGGGGAACAATGTCAGGAAACATTTCCAACTGGATTCTAGTGAGCAGGGCTGGCTTTAGCACTGGTGGCGTCTGGTGCGACAGTCTTTTTTGGTGCCCCTCCCCATGAGCTCCTTCTCTACGAATTCCCTCACTACCACCCCCAACAGTGCCCCTCATCTCTCCATAGCCCCTTTCTGAAATGCATTTAATTTTTTTCATAGGGCTACTCATAGTACAGTCACACTCAGTTCTGTGATCTGCTACACGTTCTTTACAGCAGGCACATTAACCTTCTGTGCTACTTAAGATGAGTCAAAACTGCTACTAAACAAAACTCCCATCTCTTTCCAGCAGGATCACTAATCAGAAGAGTTATCACACCGGTCACACTGCCCTATAGCCAGCCCTGTTTGTGAGCCTTAACCTCTTGTTGCAGTTGGGGGGGGTGACTCGCGTCGCGGTCTCGGGGCGTTGATCCAAAGGGCTCTGGAAAGATTCTGCAAGGAAATTCGAGGGTTGCTCCTGCTCCGTCTCTCTACTTTACGTTACTTAAATGTGATAAACAGCATTTGTGAGTGCCTTTATATACTTACATCGGAACATTGAAGCTAGACCTATTGGCTTTGCCAATGTTGGTTTTTTTTTACCCTTCACTTTGCACAGCCCTAGTGTTTTGTTGTTATCTTTACTCTTTATTAATACTCCACAAGCATATGGACGAGTAGTAGAGAACTTTCATTTCTCGTAAATGTAGATCATTGGGAGACTGGAAACAACAAAGATACTTTTAATTGGAAAATATTTCTGGAAGTATCTCGGAGCACAACATGTTCTGCCGGTGGACCCGTGAAATGTGTTTCTCCCACTTCATTTCTAAACTTTGAAGCAAGCCTTAGCCGAAATGCTGCTGAATCGATGGGAGAAGTGAAAGCCGCAGACACAATGTCTTCTTGCCCCTGCTCAGGTCTCTGTGCAGGTTTCCTGTCCTAACAGCGTGCAATATTGTCATGTCTGTGGTTTCCGCATCAAATGCAATTAACGTTCTGCAGAAGCAGCTGCTAATCAATCAGGAAGAGGCCGATAACATCGTTACATCAGCAAGCGAGAAGCAACAACATTCAATCAAAACTGAGATAAAACAGCCTGTCGAAAAGGAGGCTTAGAGCTATGAACCTCACCCTCTCGAGCCCTTCATAGATATTGGAGGTTGATGAGGACCCCAAAGCTGCACAGGCTGTCCTTGGCTCTGCCTGCGCCATAAGTGCAGTTTATCATCTGTTCACCAGCTCCATTTATTTTTATTTTTTATATACTCCTATTTCACAGCGCTTATACGCTCAGAAGCTTCATGGATAAGGAATAGGAGGCAGCCACAATGAAGGCAGCAAGTGTAGCGTCAGTTGTTCAGGAAGAAGCCACATTTTCCATCCCTGTGAGAGAGACCCGTGCTTGTTCTGATGTCGGACCATGGGGAGTGGAGTCTTGCAAAGCTTTGCCACCTGAACTCTAAAGACAACCTCTAAGCAACTCTGCTTGGAATGTGGAAATCCTCGCGAGAATTACAGTCACTGAACACAGGCTCCTTTTAGTAACCTAACACTCAAGCCACTTGGCCAAGTAGGCCGGCCGGGTACCCAATTCATTCTAGCACATCAGACAAAAGGCCTACTTATGCGTCAGTTGAAGCTGTATTACTGTATGGAATTTCGCTCCACCTAATCATGAGTTGGCCAGTGTTCCCGCATCCATGTTTCCTGGGTGTTAAAACATTGGACCCCATTTTTGCAGGCAGCAGTACCGGCTAGTAAAATTGCATTCAAGCCTCGCCCCCCCTGGTTTCTTTTTTCTAGCAGGCTGGAAAATTCCACAGTCCACCCCGTCCCTCCCTCCACCCCATCCCACACAGAGAGCCCCACATGCATATAACACCTGATCAGCGAAGGCAGTATATATAGATATATATATATATATATATATATATATATATATATATATATATATATATATATATATATAATGTTAAACCCCTGGGAACTGGGAATTCCATGTGATTTTACGACCTGTAAATTTGATTCCACATGGTGATTCTGCATACCATGGTATTCAGTTTTTATTTGCACAGTAATTGCCAGTGCTTCAACACCCAAGACCCTGCCACTATGACTGTCACCCCGCACGCAACCTCACAGTACCGCAACAGACCCTGCTCAACTGCACTCCACTTATCACAAACGACACCTTCAAGACCATGAAGAGCATCCACTCCGGAGCCCCATCAGACCAATGCCCATATCACATCTTCCATAGAGCAGCCACCTCCATCGCACCAGAGCTTCACCGCATCATCAACTGCTCCATCGAAACCGCCCAGTGCTTAATTTGAGCCGGGGCTTTCCTGTGCTAAGCACCGGCACTTAATTGGTTTCCGGTGCTCGGCACCGGCACCTAATTGTCAACACCATACCTAGAACAGTCTACCACATGGTGGCGCTGCTCATCTAATTTTGAGATGAGCAGAACCACGGTTGTTTAGGAATACAATATACATTAAAATTGCAAATACCTGCCTCCCCAGCCATTCCTTTAGCTTTGGGGGACCTGGAATAATCTGAACTGTCGCATTTACGTGCAAGAGAGATGATTAGTAGTTGTTTTGGCAGTGATGACAAGGGCGATGGATGGTGCAAGCTGCAGTGGCCTCCCGGTCAGATCCCTGGCAATTAATATTTTACAAATTAAGCACTGCACCTACCCCGATGACTGAAACACGCTGAGATCAACACCTTTCTGAAGAATCCATCCGCTGACCAGACAGACCTCAAGAGCTTCAGACCCATCTCCCTCCTCCCCTTCCCAGCCAAGGTCATCGAGAAGGCCATAAATGCCCAACTCTCCGAGTTCATTGAAGAGAACCCCGTCCTGGACATCTCTCAATCCGGCTTCTGAAGTAACCACAGCACCGAGACCACAATCCTCGCTGCCACTGACAACATCCGCTCCCTCCTCGGCCAGGGCGAAACCTCAGCCCTCATCCTGCTGCAGCCAGACTGGTCCTCGACATCCCCCGCCACAGCCACATAATACAACACCTCCAACAACTTCACTGGGTCCCACTCAACAAGAGAATCACCTTCAAGCTCCTTACACATGCCTACAAAGCTCTCCACGATGCAGGACCAGCATATCTGAACCACCGCCTCTCATTCCACGTACCCACCAGACAACTTCACCCTGGCCACCGTCCCACAGATTCAAAAGATCAGAACCGGAGGAAGATCCTTCCACTACCCTGCCGCCAAGAACTGGAACACCATGCCCCTCCACCTCAGGTAATCCCCGTCACTGATCCAATTCAGGAAGGATTTTTCACTGAACCTCCATGCCCAGACGGATCAGCAGCCCCCCTCCCAAGCACCTTGAGACCCTCACAGGTGAGTAGCCGCGCTTTACAAACTCCTTATTTATTGATTCATTGATTAATTTGAGACCATGGTTTCCCGTGCTCGGCACCAGCACTTGATTGTCAACACCGGCACTTATGACAGTCTGCCACATGGTGGCGCTGCTTGTGTAATTTGTAGATGAGCACAACATATATTTATGAGTTCAATATACATTTAAAAATGACTAACATCTGCCGTTGAAGCCATTCTGTTAACTTTGGGGGCCTGAAATAGTCTGAACTGTCACAAATGGAGGAGTGTGATACATAGAAGTTGAGTAGGTACTGTGGTTGGCAGCGCTGGCAGAGGCAATGGGTGGTGCAAGTTACACTGACCTCCTGACGAGGGCCCTGGCATTTATTTATTTTATTTTTTACAAATTATGCACTGGTAATTGCATGGTAATATACATTTTGCATGCTTTTTATCCTCCCCCGCCAGAACCGTGCAACCCATAATCAGGCTCAAAGTGTCTTAACCTTAATTCTTTAGCAGTGCTTAATTTGAGCCAGTGGTTTCCGGTGCTTGGCACCGGCACTTAATTGTCAGCACCGGGGCCTGTGACAGTCTGCCACAAGTTGGAGCTGTCTGGCTAATTTAGAGACGAGGAAAGCAACAGTTAATTATTAACTCAATCTGCATTTAAAATGAATATTACCTGGCACCCAAGCCATTCATATAGCTTTGGGGGCCTGAAATAGTTCGAATTGTCACACTTGTAGGAGTGTGAATGTTAGTACTTGTGTTGTTACTATCATTGGCAGGACTGCCAGGGGCAATGTGTGGTGCAAGCTGCAGCGGCCTCCTGACGAGAGCCCTGGCACTTATGTTTTTGCAAATTAAGCACTGTTCTTTAGTATAGTGATCAAAGTAGGTTTCACAGCCCTGGACGTATGAGTTGGCACCAAACCGAATTGGGGGTAATATATGCTTCTGTTTTCTGAAGTTGCTGTATTCTGTGACACTCAAGATCAGAGCTTTCCAAACTATGTGTCGCGACACGGTACTGTGTCGCCTGACATGTGTGGGTGTGTCGCGCGACGTGCTCTAATCAAGCATGTACGTCTGTCTTAAATCTTTAAGTCTTAAAGTTTAAAACTTTAAGACTTAAAGATTTAAGACAGACGTACATTCTCGTGCATCAGTGACGCAGTACAGTACGCGGAGGCAGGAGAGGAGCGTGTGCGCGCGGCGGGTTCCTTTGCCGCGCGCGTTGATTGGTGAATGTGCAGTGAGTATTTTTAAAAAACTGTAAAATACTTGAATCAAACGTGCATCACGACGTCTGCGCATGTCAGTGACGCAGTACGGTACGTGGAGGCAGGAGAGGAGCGTGTGCGCGCGGCCGGTTTCCTTTGCCGCGCATGTTGATCGTTGATTGTTGAATGCGCAGTGAGTATTTTATTAGAATTTTATTAGGTACAGGTCCCCTATTGACCCTATGCCCACTGTGTTTAGCTTAGGCTCCTGTGTAACCGATATCGCTGGGTGATGTTTGAGCTTATTAGCGCAGGTGGATAGTGCATTCCAAGCATGTGTGGTGCAGCGAATAATAGTGTTTATTTCTGTGGTAGGACTACCTGTGCGTGCAGCATTATAGCTTTGTGTGGGATGGGCATCGTCACTTTCGATTGCAGCATGCAGATCTTGTGTGGGGTGATACCAATAGTGCGCACATAAGTAATAAAGATAACGGTCAGGGGCGCCAAATCCTCCTCGCCTGTATGGAAGCGTGAGTGACTGCCAGCGGAGCCGGGGTTGTTTGCCCACCCAGGCAAGGGTTATCAGAGAGGATTGGAGCGTTTTGAAAAAGCTTTAGTGACGCATATTGCATATTTTCAATGCCAACATATCACATAAGGGGCGTAAGAAAAATATGAGACTACTGCTTCCAATGTAAGACATCGTGAACGTGGAGTTCAAAACCCGGCTAGCCACCGCTCTGACGTCAGAGCAATGAACACCGGACCCCATGCCAGAGCTCAGCGGACTGATGTTCTGGCGACCCGAGGGAGCACTCACAGTTGCTGTTTCCCGTGCCCCTCGGGTCTCCACATACCAGAGGGGCGACGAAGTGTCAACTGCCGCCCCTATATCATGGGATTAAAGGTGGCACTGAGAAGCCGGCTCTCAGAGAGTCTGACTTCCGGTTCTGATTGAAAGCAGAGCGTCTGGCCATGGTTTCTTCAGGGAGAGAATGCATGCAGGTTGTGGGAGGGTAGCGGGATGCCTGCCTGCCACCATTTTATGTGTGCTTTTTTTGGACAAGCTGTGGAGGGAGATGTTGAGGCTAGTGAGGGGGGTTGGAAGGACGTCGGGTTTGCAATTTATTTCAGAAATATCGGGGTGGGGTGGTAGACAGTGTTTGAGGATGGTGCGTGAGCGTGGCTGGATACCAGGTACGTTGTGTAACACTGGACGAAAAGAAGGCACAATTGATGTTGTGGGCACCTGAGGGAGGTACGTTCTGTAAAATGTGTGTGAGGGGAGGGGCACGAAGGGTGTTAGGCCGGGAGTGGCTGGCTGGATACTATACTAGAGTCCAAAGATGAGCCAAGGCGACATCTTCCTCTGAAGCTCAACGGGGAGCACGGCATTGTATTGCCTCAGTTGCCAGCCTCGCCCAGCTCCACACCTGCATTCATTCCATCACGTTAAGAAACAGCACGTGAATGGAATGTAAGGTAGACAGCTTCAAGGCAGGCTCCACCCCACATATGCTAACCAAGTAAATGTGACTTTTAATATCCAGTTAGCGGAGGGGGCTACAGGAGAGTGGCATTTCTGTGTACGGCATCTCTATGCGCCCTTGTTCCCTGCGCGGGAGGACGGGACTGGGGAGGGGCATGCATAACATACAGTTGTAGAGATGATTGTCCTTCAATGAAGTCTAACTTTTCACCTCGGGGTTCCGAGTAGAACCAGAGACTACCCGAGCTGTGTTTTTGTTGTCTATTTGATGTTACTTGTAACTCCGAGGAAAGTAAACCTCGTTCTTGAAAGATACTATCCATTATTATGGCAAAATGCGTGTTGTAATCCACGCACTGCTCAGAAAATGTTCATTGCATGCATTTCATTCTATGTAACATCCCAGTACCAAGCGTGCAGCAGCTAAATAAGCAATGCCGAAGTTTTTTGAAAAAGGAATACATTCAGAGGTGCATATGGATCTACGGCTCTTCTGCGCTTAATGTTGTTTACAGCTATTGCTAAATCGGACAGTTTGTGAGTGTGCTTTATAAATGATGCATATTTTAGTTCAAAGCTGTTCTGTGTCAATGTGTGCATGATTATATTCTTGTTTCAGGCACAAACCTAACCTTACACCCAGTTTTGCTAGTCACTGTCTTTGTTAGAACAGATTCACAATTGCTTTAGTAACCTTCCTGCTTTCTCAAATTTGCTGGAAAATGCACCGTTTGCCCACTTTTTTTTCAAAATTTTCTTCCGGGGGGAGAACCCCCCCAGATCCCCCTTAGGTGGTTCAGGCACGCTCGCTACGCTCGTTCGCTACACTGCCTTACCGTGTCCCAAAAATGATGCATCTCCAAAAAGTGTGTCACCAACATGAAAAGTTTGGAAAGCCCTGCTCTAGATGAAAGTCATGCCAGCGGGCATGTCTGAGCTGAAACAATTGATCTTGACTCTACTTTGAGAAGATGGCCTGGTCAGTAGCAATTGCCTGAAGATATGGCAATGATAATGGCATGCCTTGGCTTCAGCATTTACTCCTGCTCCAAGTAACAAGATGTCATTAGTAATACCACCCGAGCAGAAGATTGAAGATAATCTACTTCCTCGAGCCGGAGGTCAGAGACCCCATGATGCTTTTCCTCACAAATGGAGATTTCTGCCTTGTTAGCTTTGATCCCATTTTGCTGATATACCAGTATAGATGCAATGGATGATTGCATCCATACTGATATATCAGCAAAACGTATCCTGTAGGTGGTGTCCACAGGAGGCAGGGCGCCATCACGTCACAAACGAGTTTTAGTATTGAAACAAATATAAATTACTGAAGGCTGAGATTCTGGATCATTCCCGTTAGAGGGCTGACATAAACCTCACTATACTGGACTTAAGGCAGAGCCCTGTGACAAACCACTACAATAGCATCCATCCTAGCTTGACCAGCAAACCTGAGCCCAGTGCAACTGATCCACCACTTACCAGCCTTTCAGTAGACTCCCACCAAAGCCTACACTGGTGCTGCCTGTGATTAGATTTCTTTGTATGTTACAGAAGCTTGCCTTGCACTTTTACTGTTCTGTGTGTGTTAGGGATGCTTGCACTGCGTCTGCACATGCGGTAGCTGTGCTGTGTGTGTATGAGGAAAGATACACTTCTATCTGTACGGTGATTGAGGTATATATATGAGGGAAGCTTGCATTGATGCTTCATATGCTGTTCACTTTCTGAATGTTACTGTAGCTTGGTAATAACTTTTTCTCTTATATAAAAGTCTAAAGAATAGGCTCTGTCAATGCTTGTTAATTATTTTGTCATTAATCCTTTTGAAAGAGGATGATAGTAAAAATTTAAAAACAGAGGTGCTGTTCCTAACTTAAACCTGGCTCCATGAAGGCTCCTCATCTGATGTCATCCAAGCCCTTCCACCCAGCTACCTTATTAGGAGGTTAGACCAGATGGGCAAGGGAGGTGGCGGCATAGCTATCATTTATAGGGAAACGCTCAAGTGTTTCTTTTCACCTCTTAATATCTTGAACTGTGAGAGTCTGCTCTTTTCCATCACACTCAAACCCACCTTCACCCTCCCAGGAATCCTACTGTACAGTCCTCTGGGCCCGTACGCCCACTTTATACAGGTTTTTTCCTGAACTGGTCGCTAGTTTCACCATGAACAGGGCCAATATTACCCTGCTTGTGGACTTCAATATACATTTTGATGACACCAACAATGGCGCCTCAAGGAATCCTTTACAAGACCTTGCCTCCCTTCAGTTTATGTAATTGGTCGAAGGCCCCACCCATGAGGAAGGTCATATTATTGACCTAGAATTCAGTAATGCTACTAATATACAGGTGCAAAGTCTTCTACCTCTCACCTGGACAGATCACTTTCTACTCCCCATCACCCTGTCTGCCCTCCCCCCTACTCCCTCTAAACTGGCCAGATGACTGGAATGACACTGGCCTGAATTAAACCTCAAGGATTGGTCAGCCACCCTGAATGCAACCATACCCTCTGACCAAATCACCCTATCCACCCACAGGTTCGAGTGGATCAGCAACTCCCTAGATATGGTCTTACCGGCAAGGTGGCACAAGAGTGCCCAGCAAGGCAACAAATCCCCCTGGTTTAATCCTCACCTAGTGGCCTTAAGAAAAAAATGCAAGCGTTTTGAGAGGAGTTGTAGGAAAACCTATGACGAGGCTAGCAAATCAGAGTATAGGAAAGCTATTCGGAATTACCACACAGAAATAAATCCTCCCAAGCCTCTTACTACTCGGCAAAGATTGAAAACTCTTCCAACTCGTCTAAAGAGATCTTCTAGATCTCTGGATCCATCACAGAGCTCAAACCAGCCAGTTCCACTCCAGAAGCCTCCATGGAGCATAGTAACAACCTGGCACACTTCTTCAAAAATAAGATAATGAACCTATACTCCTCCTTCTCTAATTTGTCAATCCTGGATGATCCTCAACCCAGCAAATATCCCCCAGCACAGTCAGAAGGCAGCTTCTCTGCCTTCCCAAACATCACACTAAGCCTTCTCACAGACCTTCTAAGCTTAGTGAAGTCAGGCTCTCCCTTAGACCCGGCGCACCGTCACATCCTCAGCCAAGGGTCTGAAAGTATTTTCCGCGTCTTGCTAGACTTACTAAAACTGTCTCTTATTAGTGGGTAGGTCCCCTCCCAATGGAAGCACACAGTAGTTAAGCCACTACTAAAGAAGCCCAGCCTCGACCCCCTCTGTTTGGGTAACTACATGTCGAGCACCCTGTTACCAGGAGTATCCCAGCTCCTGGAAAACATATCAATAAACATCTCTCTTCCTTCCTTGAATCCAGCAAAGTTTTCCACCCCACCCAAATGGGATTCATACCACATCACAGCACAGAAACAGCCTTGCTGGATGTGGTAGAGGAACTGAGAAGGCTACTGGACAAAGGATGCTCTGCAGCCATCATTCTCTTAGATCTCAGTGCAGCCTTCGACACGGTTGACCATGCCACACTCATTCAGAGAACATCTAATGCTGTCATCGAAGCCAGGGCACTGAAATGGCTCACCTCTTTTTTGGAGAATGGAACCTTTCAGGTGCTAGATCACTCCTGCTGCTCTATTCGCCTCCTGCTGAACTGTGGGATGCCCCAAGGTTCTACCCTGTGCCCCACCCTCTTTAACTTGTATAAGCACCTCCTGGCTGAAATTGTGTGGTGTTTTGGGTTGTCATTGGTCTCCTATGCTGACGACACCCAGTCCGTCAGGTCAATATCCCCAGACTCTAGCTCGAATCACCTCCAATTGACCCCCTGACTTCAGGAAGTGGGCATATGGATGGCGAACTGACAACTAAAGTTAAACGGAGACAAGACAGAGTTAATGTTGCTGGGCAACCACATCAGTTGAAAGGGCCCGACTTCCTGGCCGGGCTGTCTGGGAAATCTTCCCAGCCCAAAAAGCCCAATAAAAAGTCTTGGGATGTAGTTGGACTCCACCTCACTATGGACTACCATGCGAAAAAGCTTGCAGCTGGCCTCTTCCCTTTTCCAGCCAGATGACTGATTGTACAGACCCTTGTAATTTCCCTTCTCAACTATGGCAATGCATTATACTTTGGCTCTCCCTGATATGTCCTAAAGAGATGAAAGGTCGTCCAAAAGGCCGCTGCCTGCCTCCTTATGAACATCCCGAGGCACCAGTCTGCCACAAAGGCCTTGGTGGAACTACATTGGCTTCCGGTAGAGCAGCGAGTACAGTTCAAGGCCTTATGCTTTTTACATAGAGCACTTCACGACAAAAGCCCCTCACTGCTAAAATCTCTAGCCTCCTTATATACTCCTTGTAGGCCTCTCAGATCGTCCTCGGCACACCGGTTCAATGTCCCTAAGATTCTCAGATCCCAATAGGGAAGTCGTTCAATGGCCTGCTTGGCCCTCAAAACTCTGGAACACCCTACCAGTAGTTATGCCAAGTGAACCATGAACCTCTTTCCATAAAGCCTTGAAAACATGGCTGTTTAATGACTAATCCCCCCTCCCTTGATGGTTATGCTGAATACAGTATTGGTTCTAGAGCCGGGCGGCCTCCGGGTAGCCATGTGCTATATAAGAACTACAGAATAAAATAGGCAATCAAAAACAGAAACCCAACTGTGTTCATGAAATATGTGCTACAAATCCACTCAGACTACTGTCCCTTCCACATTCCATAAACCTGTGTTTTTCCAGGAATATTGAGCCCGATTCCTGGGAATGGAGGGGGAAGTTCTGGGAGGACACAACGTAGCAGTGGTGTTTGTGCTGTGCAGGAATAGACTGCAGCTCTTATGTATTGTTATTTGTCATTTATATGACTCTCGATCTGCCACTGGTAAGAATGAATCAAGTTTTGTGAGTTACGAAGGGTGCCCAGGCATCTCATCAAATTGCATTCTGTGGTCCTGGGCTGATTTTCCACTTATTTGTGAGGTTTCCACCACAGATCGAAATACGGCTCATATTATGGAGACCCGGGACACCTGCTGTTTTAAAGGTGAACCAATTGACTAGTTTGTAATAAATAAATAAATACATGCTTGCAAGAGCCAAGAGTATTTCTTAGGTGCCTGCTGATAGATGCTGCGATTGCTGAATACCAAGGTTTCCTCATCTTGATTCCACCTCATGCTTCTTTCTTCCACCACCCTACACTTTCTGCCTCTTTATCTCACTCTTGCAGGTTTATTCTCCCTTTGTCACTATTTTCCCATATTTCTCTTCCTCCTCCTTTCTCCCCTTTTTGCCTTTCTCTCTCATGTGCAGGGTCAAAGTCCTATAATATAGTCCCAGTCTGCAAAAATGCGTGTCCCCAGCATAAATTAAGCACTGGTTGACACACATGTCTCCATCTTAGGTAACCCAAATTTTCCCCACACTTAAGTATGTTTCAGTCTGTTGCTGACTTGAAGAACTTAGAAGTTCGTGTGGTTGTTTAAAATAACAGAAAATTGTTCTTAAATGACCATGCAGATCCCTGAAAGGATTAAAATATAGAGAACTGTTTAATTTATATTAATTTTATTGGTTTTGTTTAGCCTGAACTGCAGAACAGAATTGATTCTAGGCACTTGCAAGATAGCCGAGAGAAACATAACAGAGCCAACAGAGATTTTAGTACAGATAAGTTTTTATTTTTGCCTTGAAAGTAATGTCTTTGTGGGAGTTGCATATGTGTTGTGAAAGCTTGTTCCACATGGGAGAGCCAGCCTATGAAAACTCCTCTTTGCTTGGGTCTAGCAGTTGGTTCCTAGAATCCCTGAAGAGATTGAGATCATTTTAGAAGAGGGCTCTAGCAGGGCTGAATGTAACGATTCTCTCCCATGGGTATGTTGGGGCGGATCCTTCTAGGCATCTGTGGGGAGGCAGGATATTTTTTATATGACACTGTCTTTCACCAGTAGCCACTGAAGGTTTTTGTAATGCTTAGTGATGCTGAGCATTTGAGGCCAGCTGCAGCATTCTGCATTATAGGGTAAGTAAATTAAAATGCCCTGTTTCAGTGGAATCAATTTTAATGCTGCGGTAGAAGGGTTGAGATGCCAATCTCCGCTCCGACGCACAATGGCATCTACGAGCGAGGTGTATCCAAGCCAGTGGACAAATTCAGGTCCAAGGACCTCTTTGTGCTTTTAGCCTCAAAGGCTACCTCCTGTATCTGACCATTCCAAAGGTGGTGCCATGGTCCTTTTTGTCCCCTACCCTGCCCAAACAACCCCAACAGTTACCATCCTCTTTGTTGGCCAATTCGGAGGTGTATCGTTCTCAAGGTTCCTTGCCTTTACCCCACTCCCAGCTCTGCACATTGTGTGAGCCAGACTGCCCGTGGAGACTAGGATGCAAATAGTTGTGCTGTCAAGGGTGCTTAAGTGCATGATTTAGTCCTTTGCACGTCCTTTAATTCAACATCTGGATTACATTTGCCCAGTCATATAGTACATACCGCCTATTCACACCTCTTTTTAATAGTGTATTTCACATTAAACGTACCCAATTCAGTGATACTTACTTTATTTTTAAGGCTGAATAGGCCCAGTCGAGTTATGAATGTTTGAACTAGAAGTTTCGCACCCATCTCTTCATCCATAAACCCACTGACCTAGCCGTTTTTGCTTGCCTTTACAAATGGAGTATGTTTTGTCTCCTCTATGTGTCTTAGTTGGTTTCCCTTTAAAGTTCTATCCCAACATGGATGGAAAGTAACAATATATACAACCTGGTTTATGGTTTGGTACGTGGAGTAAAGGGCGACAGCGTGGTAGAAGCCTTATGTCTGCCACCCTGCTTTTATTTCACCCACCAAATTTAGAGATGTTCGCCAGCCATGTGGACATCTCTATACATTGGCAGGAACTGCCGTCATGGTGGTTCCTGTCAATGTAGGGTAAGTTTGATGAAACGCTCCACAAAACATGATGGTTGGTGGTGGTCAAATGTTTCCAAAGTTTTTTTTATTTTTCAAAAACAAACTCCCAAAGTGGGGATTTGTTTTTGAAAAATAACAAAAACGAATGACTTCCCAAGTTTCATCCCATGGTGTGGTGGTAATTTTTTTTTTTTACTGTCCCTCACTTCCAAGATATGCTTTGTGGTGACTGACATTAAAGAAAAAAGCCATCTCACCTCCCACCTTAAATAGTGAAGTCCAGGGGCGTAACAGGCCCCCGCAGCCCCCGCGGTGCAGGGGGTCCACCAAGCTCCAGGGGGCCCCCTCAGCACAGCACTTCGGCCAGAGAGCTCATCATAGAGTCCGGAGGGGGCCCCTCCACGTACCTTGCAGGGGGGTCCCCTCAATTTTCGTTACGCCACTGGTGAAGTCGGGCGGGTGGCTTAACTCTGGACCCTGCTCTGTCAGGCCGTTGGAGAAAGGTTCACGCTTGCAGAGTACATTTTACTCCATTGGTTTAAACCTAGCGGTCTGCCCACCGACCGGGCACCCTCTCCGCAAACATTATATCAGTCCCCAAGTTTTTACCAACTTTTCCTTTTTCACTTTTTTTTAAAATATTACTGAGAGATTTTTTTTTTCCTTCATTTCATTTTTGTGCTGATTCAAAATGAAGTCTTTGTTTTTAAAGGCACTGTTTCTCATTCCATTCTTGTCCTCCGCCCCTCTGTTCTCACACTCCACATAGCTTTACCTTAACACCACCACACCTACCACGTCCCTGTGGGAAGTTTAGAAAAATAGGTTTAGTTGAAAGAAAAGCAAGTTGGTTGGGATTTTAATGCTCCATTTGCATAAAATCCTTCAAACAAAAAAAAACATTTAAGATCTTTGTGAAAAGCTCGGTTTATAGATAAAGACTCCACGCCCTCATGACTCTTTTCAGGCGCGCACACACACAAACACACACACACTTGCTCGGCAGTGTTTACCCTCCTTCTTTCAGTTCTGCGTGAAAACAATAAGAAATGGTGTTTACAGCATGCAACACAAGGCTTAAGTGCTTTGATTACTTTATTGAGGGCCATAAGTCATTTAAGGCCTTTGATGGAAAAAGGTTGCAAATTCTATATCTTTTCAACTAATAAAGAAAAAGAACAGCCGCCAGTCTGGCTTTTAGATATTCCTGTGCGCGGATTATAAAACTCTGTTGGAAGCATACAGTTTTGCATGTACTGCCTTCTGAATAAAACTCCCAGATTTTCATTTTTAGTGATTTTTACAGATAGATATGGACAAAACGTATATTTCAAAGTCAACTGCCAGGTGCATAGCGGGGTTGTTGATCATTACTTCTTAGGTATGTGCATCAGAAAGTCATTACATTGCAGCCAGTAGATCGGGATTGAGGACATCATGAGTACCTTTACAACGCAATTTGTATGTTTTTGTATATGCATTAATTTCTTCATTTATTTATTTTAAGTATTTATGCATGTATTTATGTTGTATTTCTAAAGAAGTGTGAATCTAGCCAAAAGGCAGCAGAGTGCTGTACAGGGTCAAGTAAATGTCTGTGTACAAATGTATTTACTAAATTACTTTTATATGTGATTTTCCATTTATTGTTTTTATTTTCCATTTTATTTTTATTTCAGTTTTCTAAACTCCTATATTTCATTTAATTTGTATGTGTGTGTGTATTTATTTACTTTTTGAGGGTGGTGTAAACCCTCCAACCCCCTTTTTAGGTCTCGCCTGCGTTGCAACGCATGCGCTGCTCGCTTGCGAGATCTATAGTCGTTGGTTTTCTGTCGGGTTGCTTTGGAAGTGGGGTGGAAGCTCCACCCAGCCTCGCTTTCCATTGAAAGTAATGCTTTTGTGTTCCCTCCCTGTCTCCTTTAGGCCCCGCCCATCCAGACTCCTCTTTGCCGTGCCTGCCCGGACAGCTGATTGTGCACGCGCAGGTCGTCTCGCCGCGTCTCTTCCGCCTTGTTATGATTCGGCTTTTGCACAGGCTCTTAGAACCCAGCTAGACATTTGGCCCGGCTCCCCCTGTTAATTTGTTGGCTCGCCCACCCGGTTCCCTAGTGCTCCAGTCTAACGGATCATCTTATACGTACGCGCCGCCCGCGCACCCTTACACGCGCACACGGCTCCTCGGAATGCGCCTTTCTAACTCCTCAAGCAGTTTCCGGCCCTTCCGGCAGCCTCTGCCCCGCGCTGTGATGCGACAGCTGAAATTAAAAACAAGAATGACGACCTTTGCGTTTTTATAAAAACAAATCCGAGCAGCGTGTACTCCCCCGCCGCTGCTCCCCAAGTGACGGCAGCAGTTATGGAGTCTACAGTTTCCCTCCGTGTTTGCCGGCCTCTGAGATGTGAGATGTGCCGTCGCTTCCGTCGGCTCTGGGACACTATAAAACTCATGAGGTGACAGCGAAGGGGCAGAGAGACTCCCGGGACTTACAACTCCGCAAACACCATGGGTGAGTGAAAGAAGAGGGCAAGCGGCGTAAAGGGCAACGCTTCACTCCGGAGGGGGCATGGATTCGTGTAGACAGGGAGCATACGCCAGACAGGGACTGGACAAGGGAAACCACACTTTGGATTGGATGTTGGGGGAGCGTGAGCCCGCAGGCAGTTCTTTATGAAACGGCTACCACAATAGACAGGATTGCAAAACTTTTGAGACAGCGCTTCATGTTGGGTTGGAGCACTTCAGATAGGGGTAGTAAACTCTTTAAAATCGGAGAACTGCATTTTAGACAATGGAACATAGCTTTAGGCAGCACAGAAAGTGCATAGGACACTGGAAACCACTTTCATCCCCTGATACTTATGAATGTAAAACTGGTAAAAAATTTCTGTTATGGCGCAACGTTCTTCCTTCCTTGCACTTTCTTTATAGTTCTCAGTATATGGTTGTATCACCAAAGCCTGCGCTGACCACTCCGAGCTGCAGAGTGCTCTGCACCAGGCTGCTTGCTACACTTGACCCTGACTGACTCTGCCCAGTGTAGCGCTTTGTGAAGCGCCATTCCGTTACCTAGTGATGAATTTGAAAGATATAAGTTGAACTACAGAAATGTTAAACCAGGTATTTTAAATTATCGGACTGAATCAATTTGATAGAAGTGTCAAAATAATTTGAAAGAACTATAAATCAGATGTACGGGGCTAGTAGGTAAAGGAGGAATAGAGTTTGAATGGTTGGCAAGTCTTTGGTAAGTATGTTTTTCCACCCCCTGCCCGCCCCTATGATTATGTTCTCTGCAACTTTGGGAAAAATTTCCACATTCGGATGTAGAGAAGAAACCGAGCAGGGTAACAGATGGTGAGGAAGCTAGGCGAAAGGGGTGGTATCATCGTTTTAATAATTAATAGGCAGTAAGTTAGTAAAGGTCAGTAAAACATTCTAGAAAGTGAACGACGCAATAACAAATATTAAACCAAAATGTAAGTTCAAAGTACTTATTTTAATGTAATTTTTTTGAAAAGCACTCAAACTAGAAAAATCGGACACATTTTTAGCTGAAGAAATATTTAGAATTGCGAACGTAGCTAAGGTCATACGACCCCTGGCTGTATCGCTGCCCTTTATACCACATTTCTGAGTACCAGATCGCATGACCTCAATCACACGAAGTATGTCATATGCTGCACAGCCTTGGAAAATGACATGTAGCAGTCTACCCTGCGCTTGTTTTCACTGTACTCATTCTCATCAAGTGTGATTGATCCTCAACATGGAGTGCCAGCTGTCAATCCATTTTGTTCCTTTGTACCTGGCGTGAGCTTATCACTTCCTTTACAGATAGTCATTGTGCTACTCTCCACAGCTTGCCCAATGCACCATAAAGAGTATGAGGTCACAACACCTACGCCCCATTACTAGCCCCCCATTTACTGGCTGTCTATGAAAACGCACTTCAGGCTTCATGCCTGCCAGCTTCGCTACGTGAAGTATCACTTATCTCTCTCCCCAAACCATACAGGGATCCTGCTGCGCTGGGCTCCTACAGGCCATTCATTAGCCCTCTTAAACACGGACTACAAGATCCTGGCCAAGGTGCTAGCCGATCGCCTGGCACCATTAGTGCCGACATTGTTACACCCGGATCAGAACAGGGTTGTTTACACTCGTAATACCTTGCTGAATCTGCACAGATTCTTCAGGATCCTGGAATATGCCACAATTGGGGTGCATGGTACTGGACCTGGAGAAGACCCTTCCTCTTTGATGTTTTGCAGCCCTATGGCCTTGGGTATTGATTTATTCGCATGGTTAAACTCCTTTATGCTACATCTAAGGGACGTCACAGTGACACCGGATGTTGTAGCCTCCATTTTTGATAAAGGTGTTATTTTTTTATTACCAAACATATTCACCCAAATGCACCAATGCTCCCATTACTGGGGACATCACATGGAGGGCTGATTACATCAGAAGCTGAACTGACCTCTTGGCATGCTTCTGGACTCCATAAACTTGGAGGTATGCTTATTGGGTTTATGCCTACATGATAAACAAGCATTTGCAATGCAATAGGTCTCGCATTTACGCGAGTTTAAGCTATTGGCATTGTAAATGGCAATGCCTTTTATTTATGTTTTAAAAACCAAATCATAAAAAAAGGCATTGTCATTTACAATGCCAATAGCTCAAACGTGCGTAAATGCGAGACCTATTGCATTGCAAATGCTTGTTTGTTTTAATATTCACTGCCTTAATGATCAAGCCCACAAAGCCTGGAACTGATCTGGGTTTGCTTGTGTTCTCCTCTGGAGGGAATCTTGCTTGGGTTTTGGGCTGGACAGTTCCTATGGACGAGGTCCAAGACTGATTTGCATATGGCAGGTCTCTGTCTAAAGCAGCATAGTGGGTGAAAAATGATGGACTGGAATGTGTCCCTGAGTGATCACCAGTGGCTGAGATAAACTCAAACATTCTTCCCATCACCTCGTCGTTTATAGCAGTAGATGTGCTAAGTGCTGCGGGTATGCCCAGACGTGGCTCCCAGGCTCACTGTCCCACATGACTAAAGATGCTTCCTATGGATGAGGCACAAATAGGGTGAAACTGATCTGGGGTTGCTTGTATGCCCGTCTGGAGGGGACCTGGCTTGGCAGTTTGGGCTGGACTGTTCCTACTGCAGCAGTTCCAAGAGGGGTTTGCTTATGGCATGTCTCTGTATAGAGTGGTATCATGAGCTAAAGGTTTTTGACTGAACTGGGGCCCGAAGTGGGGGCGCTAGAGAGCCCGGAGCAAAATGGCCGCACTTTAGTGCTGCTCTGCTGGTCAAGCCTACAATCCGTCTACAATCCTGCTTCATTGGCGCCAACCACGGCGGTGAGACATCGATCCTGACTCCCGAGGCACAGAGGAACACTTTGGGGTTGCTGATCAGGCTGGTTAGTGCCCTACGACATATTTGTCCAACTTTTCGGCAATCGGCGCAAGATGGCTGCCCTGAAGCGCACTGGCCACTGAGCCCCCTGCTCAGATTCTCTCTGCTGCTGTGCCCCACATCTGAGACGTCTGCCTCTGTAGGGGCGGACTTGCCGGGCGGCGGTTCGTTGGTGGCGTGCTGGAGAGCGCCTGCGCTACTGTCCCGCTTGCTGGATTCGCGAGACGGGAGACCGCCATTGCGGGAGCTGCTGACGTGAGGTGAGGTGCCTGCGTTGCGACCCCCCTGGCCCGCTCTGGCCGCTGCCGCGGCACGTAATATCGTGGGTCCAGTATATGGCATGGACCGACGAGCATAAATTCTGCGTGAAGCGCTGGTCCCTACTGCAGGCTCTCGCGACACTGTCTTGTGCGCGGCCAGGATCCGCATGTACGGTCCGCCCTGCATCGCTGTCTGAGCTGTGGTGGCGGAGCGCAGTTGCTACTGTCGGCGCCATTTGCTCGGCGGGAGGCGGAGCGCTGGGGAGCCGGACCGCGCTGATCATATCGGATCTGTGGGGGTGCCCCTGCTGAGTTGGCGGCGGACTTCTATGGGGAAGTACTAATTGCTGGAATAGGTCATTAACTGCCAGACTGCCCCGAGTTCAGCGTTGTGATCCTCCTAACTCTCCTAAACTATCTAACTGGGCAGCCTGCTTTGGGGCCTTGGGACTGTGCGGTACAACTGGCGGTCTGCTGGTGGTTCCCCCGCCTGATCTCGTCTGCCTCATCTTGACGGCCCTGGGAGTGTGCTGGGCCGCTACGCCTCAGAGACCCGCTTGCTCTTCAATTTTGATGTGATATACGACCTGCGACACAGCGATCACCAGTGTACAGCTCTGCGGTGTTGATGACTGTGACCCCCGGAGTCTGGTGTGCACCCTCGGAATCCCTTGCGCTGTGTGCGGCCGGTCCGATAGTGTGAAGGCGCTGTAACTGGATTTGCTGTAAATCGCCTATATAAAACGTCCTGTCCGGCTGGGCAGTGGTTTCGCTTCCTTGCCTTTCTGTTCGACTATGGTGCCCTAGCTGCTACATACCTTCCGCCTGTGGGTTATGCTGCGTGGCCTGACAGGATCCGCAAGTCCCCCGTCTGGTATAGAGAATAACGCTAACAAAGGCCTACACTAGTCGTCGTAGACTATCTCTGTGCATGCTGTAGGTAGTGGGGTCAACGCTATCGCGCAATCCCCTGACTGACAATATCAGCGCTGGACTGCAACCAAGATGGGGAGGACGGACAAGCAGCAGAGCAAGTTGCAGTTCGAGACCAAAAAGCACACGAGAACCCAAACCCCTAACGCCTCAGATACGGAACCGGATCTTGATGCGGGGCCGCCTACCAAGCTGGAACGCCTGGTGTTGAGTATGCAGCAGAGCTTACAGTCCATAGATGCAAAGATTGATCACCTTAACCTGCGTATGGACAGCATGGCGGCTAAAATAGATCAGCATGGTACGCAGATGGCGGAGGCTGAGCAGCGTATCTCGACCACGGAAGATCGCGTGGAGGCTGTCAGCTCCTCCTGCGCCAGCATGGAGAAGCTGCTGGAGGTGATCAGAGCGAAGAATGAGGACATTGAGGCTCGGTCCCGTAGAAACAACCTTCGCATTACAGGCATTTCAGAATCCACCAACACCGGGCCCATGGAATCCTTTGTCGAGACGCTGCTTGTATCTCTCCTGGGCGCTGACCAGTTCTCTAAGGTGCTCATAGTGGAAAGGGCCCATCGCTCCTTGGCTGCCCGTCCTGTGCCTGGGGCTCCACCCCGACCCATCATAGCCCGACTATTGAATTATCGGGATACAGCGCTCCGTTTGGCCAGAGAGAAAGGCGGCCTGGACTATCAGGGGATGAAGGTGGAACTCTTTCCCGATTTTACAGTAGCTGTGCAGCAGGCGCGTCGAGAATTTCAAACTGTCAAAAAAAACTGCAATCTCTGCATATCCAATATGCGATGCTATACCCTGCTCGGCTGAGGATCCAACATGCGGGAAAAGCGCGTATTGTCACAACGCCCAAAGAAGGACTTCAATATATACGGCAAATTGAGCGGCAGGAATCACTGCGCGACAAAGGCGCAGATTCGGACACTGAGGGCTGAGCACGTGAGATTCAAAATGTTTGCGGTACCTAGCGACAATCTCCCTAATGGCTTAATATGTTATCTTGAATATTAGGGTCAGTTATTGTTAGTGTATCACGTGTATATTAGCCTGCATATGATCTTCTGTGTATCAACTGCTATGCTCCGCTTGCTCTATGCTGGGGGTAGAATGTTTAAATTTTTGATAGTACAAGTTGCTAACTTTACAATGTTGGTTCTCTGAAGGTGTTATGTACGAGGGCCCTTCGACTGTTCACAAGCCGATGGCTGGTTAGCCTATCTCTTCTGGTCTTGACCCACCCTGTTAACTCGGGGGCCGATGGCTACTAGTGACCCACAGTATGGGTATTCCCCACAAAGTTCTTTCCTCTGTTCAGGTGCCCTTTGGCGCCTTAGTAATGTCGTTTTCTGTTTTTTCTCATTGTATTTACAAGGATTTACAGATGCAAATGTATATATGCTGTTTTGTTTTGAACCAGGGTAATCACAGCATGGTCCTTATGCTGAAGTGGGTGGGGGGGATTGTTGGGGAACACTGTTACATTGCTAGAACTTTGGACACCTCACATTGGCGGAACAGACTTTACACTAAACTCTTTTATTTAGACAATGGCACAGATACGATCCACACTATCGACAGACATGACTGACCCCAAAACACCCACAATATCGTGGATAAGCTGGAATGTTAGGGGGCTTAACCACCCTAAAAAGTGCGACAGGTGTTGTCATACCTAGATCGACATCACATCCAGGTTGCTCTATTGCAGGAGACGCACCTTAACAAACATGCGGCCTCAACCATAGCTACCAGATGGGCGGGGGTGCGACTGACTGCGTCTTACTCCTCCTATGCGCGGGGAGTGATGATTCTTATAAAGAAGGGCGTCCCTTTTGTGCCAATACATGTAGAGGAGGACGAGGACGGGAGATATATCATAGTGCAGGGTACATTACACGGTGCAAAGATGGTGATAGTGAACTTATATGGTCCCAATGTAGATGACCCTGCTTTTTATGACACATTGTGGGGCAAGCTATATAAATTGTCTTCGTCACCCATTATCTGTGGGGGCGATTTTAATGCTGTTCTCGATCCTGAATTAGACAGAGTGTCGACGGGTGACCCCCCTCCCAAGAAAGCCACTAAGTCAGTGCATGATGGTATGGTATCCCTGGGGCTTACGGACATTTGGCGAGTGAGGCATCCGGGCATCCGGGAAGGTACATGCCACTCATATGCGCGCCAGGCGTGGTCACGCATAGACTACTGGCTGGTCACGCAAGACATCGGTGCATGGACTGTACAGATTAAGCATTTACCACGGACATTATCGGACCACTCCCGGTGCTCCTCAGCATGTCGTTGCCCTCTCACATCCCCTCCCAATTCCAATGGCGACTGCAGCCGACATCTCTTTTAGACCAGGTTTTTGTGAGGGTGTGCGTGAAGCTATTGCTGACTACTTCTTACACAACACTGGGTCTGTCCAAACAGTTGCAACGCTCTGGGAAGCTTTTAAAGTGACCATTAGGGAGCCTGTATAGGTCTACAAGCCGGAGTGCTGAAGTCATTGCGTCGCACTATGGCCTCACTTGAGCAAGAACTGCGTGCGCTTGAACGTGGATACGAACAGGCATCAGATCCAGCCAAGCTGGCACTTATTAAAACAAAAATCACAGAGTATAATGACGTGGCGGATCAAGAATTCAGACATATGTCACGCCGGGGCATTGCTCGATACTATGGAGAAGCTGGCAGGCCGGGCAGAGCACTGGCTACCCGTATTCTTGAACCCCGCCATAAAACTTATCTAATCAACGCCGTCACCGTAGATGATATCACGCATTATGATGCACCTAATATACTTAAAACCTTTGCAAATTATTATGAGGGGATGTATGCCCATCGCCAGGCAGCGGATGAGGCAGAACCTGCGCAATATTTGGATGATATCGCATTGGTGTGGCTCTCGCGGGGACAGCAGGAGTTCCTAATGCATCCTCTTACCCTGGATGAAATACGGGACGCTATTACTGCACTACCTAACGGAAAATCAGCGGGTACCGATGGGTTGCCAGCAGAGTTTTATAAACAATATATAGATCTGCTTGCCCCTTGCCTTCTCCAGTTATTTGAGGAGGCATACGAGACTCAATGTTTGCCGCCGACCCTACATGAAGCACTTGTGATTACGCTGCTAAAACCTGATAAACCGCCGGATCGGTGTGATTCATATAGACCGCTATCATTAATCAATACGGACACTAAAATTTTAGCGAAGGTAGTGGCAACAAGATTGAAGTTACTTCTCCCTGTCATGGTCCTCCCTGATCAATCTGGGTTCGTCCCAACTCGCTCAACAGCGCATAATTTGAGAACACTCTTTGCTGCGATGCATGTGCTTGAACCTACCTTGCCGGCAGTTGCAGTGCTACTAGATGCTGCAAAAGCATTTGATTCAATCTCCTGGTCTTATATGTTTGCAATTCTACATCGCATGGGAGTGCCCTTTATTTTTACTAACTGGATCAAACTACTCTATACTAACCCACTAGCTCGTGTGAGGGTTAACGGTCAGCTTTCAGAGATTTTTACTATTCAACGCGGCACACGGCAGGGGTGTCCGCTATCACCTTTACTATTTGCACTCATACTTGAACCATTGGCTTGTATTTTAAGACAGCGCTATGCACAGGCAGCGCTGCGTTTTCACCAGCGCCCTTGGCTGTTTCCATGTATGCTGACGACATGGTGTTGTACGTTCGTGAACCCGCTACGCACCTTGCACAACTCCTTAGGGAATACATACGGTTTGAATGGTTCTCTGGGCTGGGAATCAATTGGTCCAAATCGATCATACTACCCCTCACAGATAGCACACACCACATTGATCTAGATTATCCCTTAACATGGTGCACTGACACTGTGAAATACTTAGGAATATGGCTCCACAGGGACCCACAAGTGGTCATACAATCCAATTATGGCACGGCTATCACGCGTCTAGAGGGGCAAGTAAATCGCTGGATTAAATTACCCTTATCCTTTGCAGATCGTATAGCACTCATGAAGATGGTGATCCTTCCGCGTTTTTATATTTATTTTTAAATATCCCGGTACATTTAACACGACATTTTTTCGATAGGCTCCGTTCCCTCTTGATAACATTAGCCTGGGGAGGAAAAAAATCTCGTCTCAAATGGGAAACACTCACACTTCCTTACGAGCAGGGAGGGTTCACAGCACCAGACCTTCATCTCTACTATCTTTGTGCGCAGGCTCATTACGCCTATTATTGGCAACAGGACCCAGCTTATATACCCCATGTGGCGGTGGAGGCAGGTGCGGTACACCCTATACCACTTAAAGCTATGATAGTCAACAAGCACACGGTATTTGACAAAGGGGAATTTGACACTGTACGAACCACATCTAGGGCCTGGCAAGAGTTAGGGAAGCGGGCACAAAAACTGCCACTGTATGCTCCAGGCATGCCATTATTGCATCACTCAGAACTTTCTGTTACGCAAGAAGCTGGTACGATAAGGACCCTTCATGACATGGCTCTTTTGACAATGGAGGATGCGTTTCCTGGGGGTCAATTTATCGCGTCTGAAAATATAGCCACCAGGGGCAATGCCACTACCATGCAGCTGTTTGTTTACACTAGACTGCGTTCCGCTATGCGTACACTTTATCCACAGTTCCCTGCAGAACCGCAGACACTTGAAGGGTTGCAACTTATATACACTACCACATCCAGAGCCAGGTTAGTTACGAGACTATATCAGGCCTCACAGAGGGATACGGCCGCAATTGATAAGACTGCGTTGGCTAAATGGAATGACATTCTCCCTGAACCGCTTTCTGAAAACGAGTGGATGGACTGTTGCCGTCTGACAGGACACTTAACAGCGAATGGGAACCTGCGACTGGTGCATTTTAAATATTTACACCAGTTGTATTATACTCCGGCACAGCTATACAGGTATGGGTTGAGAGACACTGATCATTGCAAGCGCTGTGATGCCCCGGACGCCAATTTCTACCACTTAGCCTGGGAGTGTTCAAAAGTGCAGGAATACTGGAGATTAGTCACACACATTCTGCATCAGATGGTGGAGCTGCCCATAGCATGTACTCCACAGCTATGCTTGGTGGGCGCTGTAGCTAATATCAAAGCACCACATAGAAAATTTGTAGCTATATCCTTGTTACTCGCTAAACGTAGAATCTCTATGGGTTGGGGAGGAAGATCTGCACCTTCCACTAAACTATGGCTGCAGGACTTGGCATACTGTCGGGATCAGCTCACATGTTACGCTGAGGAGTTGCCCATGGCATCGAAGCCTCGTGATGTTTGGGGTCCACTCACTGCTTATCTGCACACAGTCACCACTGTATAATACCCGATTTTTTTGTGTAATAATGTTCAGCCTATCCTATCGTACGATGCACTTTAACCTGTTGTCATGTCAATGTATATCTGTCATGCCGGATTGTGTACTGTTAAGTTCTGCCAACTGACTTCTACATTATGTGTAACCTTTGCCAAAGCTCTGATTTGAATATCTGTACTTCGTTTTTTTAAAAATATTTTTGTTTTTGAAAATGTATAAATAAAAAAAAAAAAAAAAAAAAAACTGGGGCCCGAAGTGATTGCCAGCAACTGATATCAATTCAAGCATTCATTCCCTCACTTTGTTGTTTATTGCAGTAGACACCATAAGTGTGACGAGTATGCCCAGACTTTGGTTGAGTGCTCATTGTGCCACAGGACTCAAGCTGAACCCCGCTGATAAGGTCCAAATAGGCCGAAGCCAGTCTGGGGCTGCGTGTTTTAGTATATGGAATTGACCTGGCCTTATGGTTTAAGCTGGACTATTCCTACGGGAGCAGGACCAAGGCTGAATTGCAAAGTGCAAGTCTCTGTCTATAGAGGCATAGTGGGTGACAAACGATGGGCTTTATTGTGAGGCCCCAAGTGATCACCAGTGGCTGACATTAATCCAAGTATTCCTTCCATCACCTTGTTGTTTATTGTGATTTAAAGGTGGCACAACAGTTGCAGTGCTGATCGATAGGTATAGGATTTATAAAAGAGGTGATGTTTCATAATGAAGCTAAGTTGCATATATCTATTTATAGCATTAAAACCCATAGGGCATCCAAGTTCAAGTATACTTTTATTGGGTAAATAAATATAGAATAACCTTGTTGCAGCTTTTTATTCACAAAACATAAAATAAACATGCACAAATGCAGATAAAATGTGTAAAAAAATAAATCTGGATAAATAGAGACAGGTATGTCAGAGAAATAACTACCATAAAACAGGGAGCCCTACTTATAACCCATAGTTACGTTATCTAAAAACAGGCCTGAACAATCACCAAGTCAGTGTTAAAGAGGGATGCTGCGACCTGGATACATTGATCTCATTTCTAGCTGCTTCATTGTTGAATCCCCTACAACTTATGCTAAAGGGAGTTAAAGGGAGCTAATATTTAGCATGCAGTTGCTTTTGCAAGTAAGGCGTGTGAGTCTTGCACATGAGAGGACAGATACAATAATATAGACGGATATGGTAATACAATGTTAAGATGATAACATTAACAGAATTGGCCAATGCCATTATGTGTCAAAAATCACTCAAAGTTTTCACTTTATTAGGAGGTTTCATATTTTTAGTCTCCACGTGGACATTATGGTAGTGTTCTTTCATTTTCTTACATTTGACTTGAGAAATAAAAAGGAAATTGGTTTTGCTTCCGTTAGCACTTAAAAAGTAGGGTTTACTTATATTTACACGGACTTTAAGACTTTGCCAATGTGCTTCTCCAGCGTTGGGGTTTTCTGTGAGTTTAAACATTTTATGTGTTTCATCTTCATAGTTTTGAGTATTGACTCCTGTGGAGTAGATCGCATAATGGAATATCTGATTGCCATAGATCACAGGAACCCGTGTAGATGAACACTCCTAAACACACACCTTCGATTATCCTCAGTAAGAAAGGAACTAAGGGCCTGATTGGAGGTCCGTGGATGGGTTATTCCATCGCAAATGTGACGGATATCCCTTCTGCCGTATTACAAGTGATTTATATCCAATGTTACTTGAAATACGGCGGACAGGATATCCGTCACATTTGTGATGGAGTAACCCATCTGCCGACCTCTAAATCATGTCCTAAATCATTCAATCGCCAATTTTGACATTACAGTAATCTCCTAATTCTAGCACAGAGAAAAGCTGGTCAAGGATATCAAAACAGAAAGAAGGGTGTTGACATTGAGAGGAATCTTGTGGGGTCAGAGGTGGTTCAAACGGCTAAAGGTGGTAACTTGTCCTTTTAAGTGCCTCTTTGTACCAGAAATGCCAATTACTTTGTATGAGATCATTCCCACGTTTCTATTTTCCCTTCAACACAATATTTTATCAGGTCTTGTCAAATTTACCAGATATTCACACTCTCAAAAGGTTCATACTTATGTAATACATGAGGAACTCCTTTTGTAAATCCAACCCTATAGTTAGCCAGAAAGATCAGTAGTTGGGCAGATTGGAAAAATTAAGGTGATTACCAGTTGAGACTTTTTTAGACGGTGAGACAAGAAATGTTGAGAAAGGACGAGGGAATTTAAAGCAAATTGTTTACACTACACTCCTCGCTAAATTATTAGGCCATATTTGGAAATTCAACATAAATAAACTCTTGCTGCTGAGTAATATGATAATTTTTCTAAGACCCTTCAATTAAAATCTAACTGCGGTAATAAGCGTATAATAGTGAACCCTTCCAAATGCCTGCGTGCTTCTCTTGCGCTCATGCATGTTCTTGTTTGTATATAATTGCCACTTCTATTGAACATGAGTATCACTATCACTAGCCCAGCAGGTTCAGCGGCCCCAGGGCCCCAGAGGTGTGAGGCGGCCACTTGCATCCCAATAATGGCTGTATTTTACTACCCAACTGGAGGGAAAGAGCCCATTTAATTCCGTACATCATGGCCTATGAAACGTTTGCTATTTCACTATCTGAGAAGTCACGCCAACATTTCTGCCTACCTTCCCAGATCTGAAGTCCTGCGACTTTATATTTGTATAAAAGTGGGATCCCGTGTGTACCTTTGTGATCCTGTTAGGTATGTGACGTTTTCAGCAACAAACATGTTGTGTTTTATTTTTGGGTGCATTGCTCTTTGTGGAAATGTGCATGCATGGCTGCATGTGCTAGTCTTCGAATGTCCCTTGTTTCTGAACATGTGAGCTGCACGGCCTGCTTGAATGAGTTTGTGCATATGACTACGTATGCCTCTGAAATTTCAACCACAAGGCGCAGCTCCTAGTGCCATATGAGTATACTGAGTAAGGAGGCACAGGCAACAATATACCTCCGGTGGGTTTTCTTGCTGATGCAACCTCACTGTTAAAGAAAATTACCAGAGTCTATAGAAATTTAATTTGTTGATACCATTTTGGTTTTTCCATCTCATAGTGAGAATATTATGATGATGGTATTTCTATTAATTCAGGGATTCTGTATACACACCCGTGTGGCACTTTTTTGTTTTTTTTCTCATTTTTTCCTCTCACAGTTCCCCTTTTGACATTGGTGAGAGCATACCATGAAATAAATATGCAGCAAGAAGTGCACTTTAGATTGGATGCAGGACATCACTGGAGCCCCTGAAGGCACTCGGTTTATCTGCTTCTTCTTCCTTCAGGGAAAACAGATTAATTGTTTTTCCTGCCAGTCTAATTAAACCAATCATGGTTCTCCCCTCCCCCCTCCTCCCAGGAACCCGCTCTACATGGAAGCTTCCCTGACCAAGCATCGCTGGGAACTTTGAGCCACTATTAGTTGGGTGTTTTTGGGCTCCGTAGGCAATTTTCTACCTTTCCTGAAACCACCTTAGACCTGCTGAATTAGGGAGGCAAGGCACAGTCCTGCCACATGTATATTTTGCCATTTCCTTTTCTGGTCATCTATGCACTCAAGAAGAGGTGGCTCGCTGACCCCAAAATGGTGTACAAAGTTAGAAAATGGGGATTGAATCTAGGCACACTGAAGAGTGAGGTTTCAATTGTACTTAAGTGATTTTCACACACAAATTTGGCACAGCCAGGATTCCTGCTTCCTGAAATCATATGGGTAGAAAAAGCACTGCACACACTGACCTGCCAACCAGCTAATGCCTCCCACCAGAACAAAGTCCTCAATCTACACAATTCCAAAGACACACAGCCCTACACAAGTTATCCTGCATGTCCACACTGCGCAACTGTGAGCATGACCTTCTCTACTCCCAAATACTGTTAACATGAGGGTCAAGACACTTTCAGCCCCCTCTGTACAGCACCCCTCAATCAGAATGAGTGACTACACAACCAAGAGAGTATTGAATGCGGATCGATCAGTCCATCAGGCGATGCCGCTGCATAAGGGTGTAGCAGCATGCTTGAATGTTCAATGCTGAGTCGGTCTTCCTGTCATTCCACCTTCTGCCTCTTCAGCTTCATGGTTCAGTCCAAGGCCCGCAAAGAAGCAGAACGCTCAAGGAAATTTAGGCAGATCTAGTGTTTGTCAATGTTGATGATACTGCAAGAAAATATAGTTATTCGAAAACAATGCCTCCCAGAACACATCAAAGGCGAAGGCAGCAAAAGAAAAGTAGCTATGGGTTACTGTTCGATGACCACTCATATGGAGAGCCCCTGAAATATAAGATGACACCGCTGTGCAAGGGAGGTGGTGGGCCCAGACCACCACATTGACTCCTCAGTCTGGTCTGTTGATTCACAAGAGGTGGCTGGGTTGGCACTTTTAAATGAAGATGTTTGGTTCCACATGCAGGTGAGGGTGAGCACCCAATTCTTGGTTCCCACCCGTGTTCACTTGGCCTTTAATAAATGTATTGTCCAGATGGCTACTTCCCTGTGACTTGCCTGCTGCTCTTCAGGAGGCGGCTCCACAGGCCATAGCAGCCCGGTCAGGTTGATCTAGGAGTGACAATGGTATCTTCCTTTTCTGGGGGCTTCACTTGGATAGAAGGCTAGTGAGGGGCAACTTTTCATGCAGACATTGCTGAAAAGAGAGTGGGCATCATGTTTTGGAGTTTTTTTTAAGACCCTAAAAAGATGTGTACTATTTCCACAGGAGCGCTTATATATGTAAATGTTTAGGAAATGTGATTACGTGACTACAGTAGATCAAAAAGGAGTGTTTTTAAAGGGTCTATTCAAGGAAGTGGACAGTTTTGCTGGCTATTTCCCAGGCAAAGTAGGTAGAGCTTTCTTGAAGGGAAATGTGTGTATTACAGCAAAAATCTTGTGACGGTGAAAAACAACTCATTTTGAGGTCTGAGCTCACCTTTTGCTTGCAGTACATTGAGTGAGCTATGGGTCCAACCCTTCAATCTTTTTCAGTTACTGGCTTGAGACTTTGTCAATCACATCTTGGTTCAGTCCAGAGGAGTGTTACTCTCTCATTTGATGCTATACGGCTGCTAGGGTGAATTTTCCAACTTCAATGAAGTGGTGTATTTTTGTGAGGGCTTTTTGTCTCATCTTTCTCTCCTGCTGGCTTCCTTCCTTGTGCCCCACTCTTCTTTTTCTACCTGATAACCCTCTCGTGTATCCCTCCTTCTTTCCTGTTCATTCTGTCCCTCCCTCTTTCCCGTGCACTCCTCTTCACCCAACTCGCCCACAACCCTATTTCGTTTTTGCCTCCCAAGTTATTTAGCTTCTGTGCTACTCATTAGACCCACCCACCTTTACCACTCAGAGGCTTCTTGTTAGTGCTAGCGTGACCGTTATTTTCTTGAAAAAAAGGGTGCCTCTATTTAAGGTCCCATTGTCTTTCAATAAGGTACTATTTTTGTTTATGCAACAAAAAGGTCTTGTGGCAACAAAACCTTTATAGTAGCCCTTTCTTTCTTTTTATATATCCATAACTAGGATCTTCCCGGGTTCTATCAAAAAAACTCACCAGCAGGCTGCAGACCATTCAGAACTCGGCAGCTAGAATCACTTTCAACCGCCATGCCTCACTCGCATGACACCACACCTGAAGGAGCTCCACTGGCTCCCTATTCACAAAAGAGCACAATTCAAACTCCTCACCCACACTTTCAAGACACATATAACACTGGCCCAGCATACCTCAACAATTGCATCTGCTTTCACAAACCTTCCAGACACCTCGCTTGTCCGGACTCATACTTGCACAAATCTTACGCACGAAGAAAACCTGATCTAGCGGTCGAGCCTTCTCCTACATCGCTCCTAAAGCATGGAATGACCTGCCACTACTCATAAGAGCTCCCTCCTCACTTCTTGAATTCCGCAAGAATCTGAAGCCCTCGCTTTTCAAGTCGTCCCACTAGGCCCTAGGTGTGACAAGACTTACACCTGTTCAGTGCCAGGATACCCTCTCGGGTAATAGTGCGCTCTACAAATAAACGTGACATGACATAACATACTTCCTTACCATCCAGCCTTTATTTGACATAGAAATGAAGCCAGCACTATATTGAAGGTAAGGGGATTTCAACATAGATATCATTTGGTTCTTTTTCGATTTTGATGGGCTCATGTGTTAGCACTTTACACCAAGACCTATTGCATTTGCCAGTATTTTTTATATGTATTGTCAGTCCCAGCAGTGGCTCATGTAAAAGAACTGTGTGCAAAAAATCCAAGTGAACGTGAACCACTGTCACATTTTGCACAGGTAGAAATGCCACTCATGCTACTGAAAGATTACTACACACTCAGGGGCTCATTCACCAAGGTAAATTTACACTTGTAGATTCCCTTATATGTAAATCTACTTGTGCACCTAGGTGTAAATCTACACGTTTTTACTTTTCTCCATTTCCAAATGTAAATTTACATTTAGGTGTAGGCTTGCATGTGTCCAGCCCCTCAGATCATGGGGTGAAGCCTCCTATGACAAGATTTATGAGTTAAAAGTACCTCTAAACTCAGTGGGGGCTAGCTCCAATAAAATATGTTGGGGCACGAAAGCGCTACTCACCATAAACGCGGAGCAGCATGACCAGTGCAGCACTTCTCCTTTCCACGAGCAGGAACAGGAAGAACCTCCTCCCACCTTGTGGAACGGAACTCTGACCAATCCTGGAGCTGCTCTCATACTGTGAAAGCATCTCCAGGATTGGTGGGAGCAGGCTCACACAGTGCTCATTTTGAGGCTGGGGGCCTGTGCCAGCAATCCCCAGGCTGTTACACAGCCTTTGGATTGCTGGCTCTACACTGCGCATGTCGGGCTGGCCGTTGCAAGACGGCCGGCCAATCCGACATTCGCACTGTAGACCAGTGCTGACATCCTGCATTTGCAGGATTCAGTCCTGCCCCCACACTCATGCTGTAGACTGCGTGAGCCGGTGTGGTGGCAAATAAATAAACTGGTGTGGAAAGGCCTTTTTATTTATTTGTGTTTGCCTGCTGTGCTCGCAGCAGGTGGGGCAATGCTCCCCCGCTCCTGAGGTGAAGCCGCCCAGTCTATACTTGTAGGTTGAGCTCTCCGCCACCTTGGGGGAGATTTCCCTCAAGTAAAGTACAGGGAAAATGATTAAAGTTTATTATTTAAAAAGTAACAAAAATATTCTAATGTATAATATAAATGTACAGTAATTTGAAATGCTTATTGTTAAACTATAACTGACAAAGTAAAATGTTGCAGCACATTAACTCAAAATTAAATGTGTATTAAATGAATTAAATTAAGTAAATTAATATAATTTATAAATACTAATTTTTAAACCATATTATAAATAACCCTACTCTCACTAGCATTTTTATTTAATTATATTTACTAAATTTTGTTAATAATTTTTATTATTTACCTTGTAAAATTTTAAATATGTATATTTAATTTATTTAACATAACGTGTATTTGTAAAGCGTATGTTCACCCAGAAGTGTATCTTGGCACTGAATAACATGTTTATTGTTACCCAACTCAATGGTACTCATTTTATCGCCCTCAGAAGTATGAAAGGCTGAGTGGACCTGCCAGGGGAAACATTGTTTACATCGCATGCGATACATCACATGCCATTACAACGCGGTCGTTACAACGACCGCGTTGTTACATCGCAAACCATTACAACGCAAGTCGTTACAACAACTTGCTGTAGGGGGCAGAAGGTGTTGGATTTAAAATCCAACAGCTTCCCTACTGTTGCACAGACTGGAGTTAGAATAGTAAATTATACTATTCCAACATCCAGCGCCCCCTACAGCAAGTCGTTGTAAGCGTTGTAATGGTATGCGATGTAACAACGCGGTCGCTGTAATGACCAAGTTGTAATGGCATGCGATGCATCGCATGCGTTGTAACGTGGCCTATTTCCTGCCAGGATTCGAACCTGTGACCAGGAGGTTAAAAGACCGGCCCCTACAGGGGAGGCATTAGTCCACTAAGCCACCAGACCTGTCATTTATTATGATAATGTTTTAAATAATAAAATATTAATATATTTCAATGCTACATATATTTAGCTACATATATAAATATATATATGTGTGTGTGTGTGTGTGTGTGTGTGTGTGTGTGTGTGTGTGTGCAATATTGTTGAAATAATTAAATGTATTTAACATTAATTTCTATGAGGTGTTATTTTAATTCTGTACCTCCATTAACTTCTAGGCTGTAGCTGTGAGTGATGATGTATGTGTTGCTAGACTTTACTCCAAGGCTAGGCTGGAGTAAATTTACAGCTGTTTGGACTCCTTTAGGGATGTAGTAACTTTAGAAGTGTCGTTTGTGCATTGCAATAGTGTTACTATTTTGTGGGTGGGTGTTTCTATTTGCACGCCTCTCTCTAAACCTCTCTTTAAATTTCTCCAAACATCACCAATACAGGAGTAAATGTTTCCCATTTTCCCACCACTCCCTCTGGTCCCTCCCACATTTACTACTAAAATATATAATCTCTAGTATGTAAAGTAGCATTATAGTACTACTCGCATAATACAAAATGTGACCTCTGCACATGTCAGTATATGTTTGTGAATAGTGATTTGTAGTTCATTGCAGTTTGTGAATAGGCCTCTTACAGGGGTTGGCAGGTCAAGGTTTCATCACAGTGAAATACATAGATGGAGGCCTCGGGAGCTCCAGGAAGGTGCAACCCTGCTCCCACCCAAAACTGTGATCCATTGCCACCAACTAGATGACCATCACCACATTAATCAATCAAAGGACGTTCCTCCCACGATAGAAATGAGGTACTTGTGCTGCCCTTAGCCAATGCCAGTTATGACTCTGCTGCCGCTCATTTAGAGATGTCCATCTGATTGACAATTTCTGGGGTTTGCGAATACAGTGTGACAAACAAATAGGGGGATCCAGGGGACTAGCAAGAAATGCTCACGGTGGGACTGCATAGAACATGCAGCGTGGAGCTTTTGCGCTAACCGCGTGGGTGTACTGTGTGGGTGCAGTTTCTGGTATGTGTGGGTGCTGTGTGTGAGTTTCTACACAAGAGGTGTTTGATTGAACAGGCTCCTTAAAGGCACAGCACGTTCACAAACGCTGGCAGCTGCCAAGAAATTATAGAGGTCCTTGTCTGTCTTTTCCAGCACAAGTTCTCTCCGCCCTGACAAATCAAGCTTCATCAGACCCTCCTGTCAGTGGAGTGAAAAGACGAATGCTGGGGAGTCAGGCACGCAAAGACCCTGTGCAATCAGGCAAGCTCTGTGAAGAACACAGCGCCTTCATGTAAAGAGTCTTTGATGAGTGTCACGAGTCTTGGAAAATTACTTCCAATCTCTGCACCCCAAACAGTAGGAATCCTCAGTAGGTGGATCAGCCAGCAAGGATATTTTAGGTGCATGGTACAAAAACATATTCAGAACCTGGGCACTCTACAGCTCTGGGATTCTCATCGACAGCAGTCAAAGTGGTCTATTTATATTGTGTTTGAGTGCCTGCTCAATTATTTAGAGGCAATTAATGGATAGTGGTCACCAAGATTAGCAGCAGGCTAATGTATTGTATAGGAATGAATTATTGTGCCTAGTGGTTGCTTAGATCCCGCTATGGATCTGCATTGCACCTTATGACTGTAGATGCGCGTGGAGAAGGATGTTGATGCTTGTTTTCTTCTGCCGGAGCATGTGTGTTGGCACAGCATTGTCACCCACATAGTAAACATATGTGCATCCCTGGCCTGAGTAACCCTACTGCATGTGAAATTGGCATTCTGATTTTTCTTTTGGCTCCAATACACACAAAAGCCTCTGTACACATGGAGACCTAGGCCCAAAATTGGCCACGAGACCCAAGGTCTCTTTCTAAGGTCGGGAGGGGCATCAAAAGTGTACTCTCTCGCGGACATGAGACTACGTCTGTGTTATTACGGTGTGAGTGGTGGCAGCATTCCATTTGTTTTAATCCATAGCATTGGAGACGCCTTTTTACTTGTTCAAAATGAGTGTGTTATATCTACAGGCCCGTTCATGTAAAGGTCTGCTTCGTATCATGTCTAAACCCTGCACTGACATCCCCTTTTTGGAACTCGTATGTAAAAGTGGGACCGCAAATTTCCCCACTTCCTTCCAGGTCCAAGCTTCTTCTTTGACCGAAGACTGGGATACTCCTCAAAGGACACGAAGAGCTGTTTTGGTCTAGGAGTGCCATCGCTGATATCAGTATCCTGCAGGTGAGAGAACACTTGTGCAGTCTAATGGAGAGCTGTGGGTCTGACTGACCTGAGAACCTGCCCACGTGCTCAGAGTGGTGAAGGAACGACTTGTTCAGCAGGAGCTATCTGCTGGAGGAAGAGACACACATCTGACGAATCTGTAGAGAAGCAGACCACTGTATAAGTGTGACTGGAGTTGGTCTGAGTGTGCCCAAGACAATCCAACTAGAACTTGCGACTTGCCATTGTACCCACTTCCACAACTGCTACAGAGGAAAGCCTGAAGACCTTTGCTGCATTCTGAGGAATGCTTAATTTGAGCTGGTGGTTTCCTGTGCTGGGCACCAGCACTTAATTGTTAAAACCAGCACTTATGACAGTATGTCACATTGTGGCACTGTTTGTCTAATTTAGGGGTGAGCACAGCAACAGTTTTTTTATTAATTAAATATACATAAAAAATGACTAATACCTGCCACCCAAGCCATTCTTGTAGCTTTTGGAGGGCCTAAAACAGTGGTTAATTCGTAAAAAAATAAGTGCCGGGGCTCTCGTCAAGAGGTAGCTTGCATCAGCCCATTTATCCTGTTAGCGCTGCCTAAAACAGAACCAACTACTAACCATGAAAGTGGGGAGAGGATGTGGTGTAATGGCCAGAGCTGCCGACTTCAGAGTTGAGGAACCAGGTTCGAGTCTCCGTGTCGGCTCAACATTCTGTGCAGGTCACTTAATCCCCCTGCAAATGAATGTGTCCTTAACAGGTTCAAATTAAGCACTGGCCTGTAATGGTCTGAATTATCACAATTGGAGGAGTGTGATGGTTAGTAGATGTGTTGGTACTGACATTGGCAGTGCTGGCAGGGGCAATGGGTGATGCAAGCTGTCACGGCCGGTTCTAGGATTTTTGGGGTCCTTGGCAGAAGGGGGATGTGCGAGGCTTCTCTAATTTGCATAGACTTGACCCATTCAGGACTGTCTGCATCTCAATAGATGCCCCTGCTCCTTAAGCTGCAGCCCCTCCCTCTCAGCCCCCTACAAGCACCTCTTAACAGCTCATCAAGGACTGAAGGTGTGAGGGTTGCTTATCTCCAGAGAAGGTTAAGATGCCAGGGAGCTAAACAGCCGGGCAATAGTCCTCCTGCTGTGCCTCTGCGTGGGTGGGGGGGAGGAGGCCTAATTACAGGACAAAACTGAGGAATGTGCCTTCTTGCAACTGGGTCTGCCCCCCACCCTGGGTTCGCCTCGCTACACCATAGCAGTGAGGCCAGGGGAGGAGGCCCCCTAAGGTGGCGCACTTGCAAGGAGGCACCTTTCATGCTGTGGCCTGACTGTGTAGCATTGGTGCGAGGCCCCAAGTTGGAGGGCTGACTGCGGGGCCCTGGGCAGCGGCCCACACTGCCCAATCCCAGCGCTGGCCCTGCAAGCTGTAATGGCCTCCTGACACGGGCCCTGGCACTAATTCTTTTACAAATCAAGCCATGATCCTGAGGCCCGCAGACATGCACTCCAGACCGAAAGAAGCAATCCTCCAGCTGAGAGTGCCAGACCTGCTCAATAGGAGTGCCTTCACCCGTGCCACTGCAATTTCTATCACTCTGATGCAGAGAGAAAGAGCTGAGGCAGCCTGCATGAGCCCCTAGAAGCCTGATTGCTCACACTGTGCGGTTGAAAGCTTCTCGATTATGCATTGAGGCCATTGATTGCTTCAGCTTAGTCACCGCAAACACCTGAAAAGGAAATGAATGAGAATTTGGGTCAAAGATTTCGGAAGGACTTTGTTGAGAATACTGCAACCCTGTTAAGAGAACTGCCCATTGACATCACACTGACTGACCTACAGAGCACAAAACTCAAGAAAAAATAATGAGCCTGCATTTCCCATTAAATGGAAAACTTCTGTTTGTCCATCTGTGAAATGCCTTCTCCATAGTGCTGCATATTTCCTATGCACATTATTGGGTTATGGTGTGTTTAAAGTACTTTTGATTTTTCTTAAAAGAAAAGTACTAGGCTGAACACTCAACCATTGTATCTATTGTTTGTGCTTCAGTTCTGACCCTCTACCATCCACCATACCTCCCTGGGATGCTTTGGACTGCTTGTCCTTGCCTCTCTGAGAATCAGGTGCAGTATAGTATACTTTGCCCAATTTGAACCTCCAAGATACAGCAAACCCTATGACACCAGAGGCAAGAGACTCCAACCCAGATGTTTGTGGCCCAGTTCGCCCTGTCTGCCCTGTGAACCCGAGCCAACTCTGACATTATGGTTGTCTATTTTTCAGCTTTGGATAGCTTTTATGTTGAAAAGCATCTTTACCCATGGCTTTGATAACATTCTGTGAGAATGTGGGTATTGTAGGTTTAAGCTAAATTCTTCAGCATATTATGCAGTATGGTGACAGGGCATAGTTGTGTCACTGTGACTGAGTGTCTAACAAGTGTTGTTGGTGCAGGATGAGAGTATTACTTCATCTGCAGATGATGTTGCAAATGCTTAGCCAGCTAGTTGGCTTGGAGCTGTGCCGTGTGCATAATTGTGCCAGGGGCTGTGTTTAATATGTATAGTTGTTGTTGGACAATGTGTGAGTGTAGCATGATCTGGATGTGTCGAAGATGCACAGAACACTTAGCTAACTGTGTGCTCTGGAGCCATGTTGTGGACATGACAGAGACGTTTTTGCAGGATCCTCTACACTCTCCCACAACAGAGGTGAGGTCTCAATCCTGGTACATTCTGTCATGCCAACTCAGGTGATGATGAGATACTGCTACAGTTTGGTACCCCTGAATCGTGCTGGGTACTTTTCTGTACCCCCAATACAGTCAAATAATCATTACGCGTTTATACCTCTTGAATTCTGCTTCACACCTCCACCAAAAAGTCAGAACAAAATCATATACCCCTGAGCATAGAGTCCTGCAACTGTCCAGTATCCCTGGGTTGAGTACAGTCCTGCTCAGCTCTTGTCCCCCTGAGATGACCACACTTCCTAGTGCAGTCTCATATTGTTAAGGTCAGCTCTTGATCCTTCTGCAAGCTGTCCTGTTTACCCAAGGTGACTCCTCTGCCCTAAAGTGACAACCTACTGTGGATCCATCCTAGGGTTACTGGAATGTAGCTGACTGTCAAGTTTTATCTCTAGAATGTGTTGGCTTGGAGCACATCTACATAGATTCAAAGGAGATGCTACATGTTCTCCCTGCAGACCCAGATGCCCACAAACAGTGATTCCTCTCCAGTTGTAGCTGGGGGCAAGAACACAAAACCTAACTTAACTGTAAGCGGCTTAGAGGTTCATACTGGATGCACTATGATAAATGTTAGTGGGGTCAATAAATATCAGTATCCAGTCTGATGTATTGAATGTCAGAAAGGTAAATCTCTTTTAAAACAAATTTGATAAATAAGGCAAATAATAACAGATTGTGCGAAGGCAGGCAGTTCTACCCGTTCCGATGACGTGGCCCAAAACAGTCCTGCACAAAGGTGGTATTTGCTGATTTTTATCCTCAAGTGCACTATTCAACATCACGGCTGACCAGACGGACCTGAAAAACTACCGGCCCATCTCTCTCTCCTTCCCTTCGCAGCCAAAGTCACTGAGAAATTCGTCAACGCACAACTGACCACCTTCATCGAAGAGAACGCCATCCTCGACTCCTCCCAGTCCAGATTCCGCAGCAACCACAGCACCGAGACCGCCCTCTTCGCCGCCACCGGCCACATCCGCATGCTACTCGACCAGGGACACACCGCGGCCCTCATCCTGCTAGACCTCTCCGCTGCCTTCAACACCATCTCCCACTGCACTCTTGCAACTAGACTCCATGACGCTGGCATACGAGGATCCGCCCTCGACTGGATCCGCTCCGTTCTCGCCGGCAGAACCCAAAGGATCAGACTCCCACCCTTCCTCTCCGAACCCACAGAGATCAACTGCGGAGTACCCCAAGGATCATCGCTCAGCCCCACGCTCTTCAACATCTACATGGCCCCCCTCGCCACCATCGTCCGACAGCATGGGCTCAGCATAGTATCCTACGCCGACGACACCCAGCTCATCCTCTCCCTCACGAAGAACCCCCGAAGACACCAGACTCAGCTTCCAAGAAGGAATGAAAGACGTTGCATCATGGATGAGCAACAGCTGCCTAAAACTGAACTCGGAGAAGACGGAGGTCCTCGTCCTTTGACCCTCCCCCACCGCGTGGGACAGCTCCTGGTGGCCCTCCGCCCTCGGAAACCCACCCACCCCGACGGATCGCGCCCGGAACCTCGGCATCATTCTAGATTCCTCCCTCACCATGACTCGCCAGATCAACGCCGTCACCTCCACCTGTTTCAACTCCCTCCGTGTCCTCCGTAAGACCTTCAAGTGGATCCCCCCGAAGCCAGAAAGACCGTCACCCACGCACTCATTACCAGCAGACTGGACTACGGAAACGCCGTGTACGCGGGAATCAACAAATTCCTGCTACAGAAACTCCAGACCATCCAGAACACCGCAGCCAGACTCGTCCTCGGCACCCCATGACATGAGCACATGACCCAACACCTGCGAGACCTCCCCGTCAAGAAGAGATTAACTTTCAAGCTACTCACCCACGCCTACAAATCCCTCCACAACATCGGACCCAAATACCTCAACGAAAGAATCTCTTTCCACGCACCCAAAAGAAACCTCCGCTCCACCGACCTCGCCCTAGCAACGACCCCGCGCATCCGCAGAACCAGAGCTGGGGGAAGAGCCTTCTCCTATGTCGCAGCCAAAACCTGGAACGAACTCCCAGTCAACATCAGACGCTCCCCCACCCTGCACACCTTCAGGAAGAGCCTCCAGACCTGGCTTTTTGGCTGACCCGGAGCTGCATCCGCCCCTCCCACCCCCCCAGCGCCTTGAGACCCTCACGGGTGAGTAGCGCGCTTTAAAAGCCCCTGATTGATTGAATGACATTAAAGAGGCTGAGGTCGTTCAATGACTCAATGCTGGTCTGTGGCCCACTGCTCCCTTCTAGGCCTTTCAGCATTCGAACTCGCGTGTCCTTGGTGGTGGAACGCTTCATAGTGGTATTTCATAGAGGAACATGTTGAACAGTTGTGTAAATATGCTTCCTATAAGTATGCAGGGGGTACCAACAATTGCAGTTTGGCTTTGCCCTCCACACCCTGCATTTTTCCTTCACTCCTAAACACAGGGTTAGAGAAGTAATGCAAATGTCATTGAAAGAAGTTGTTTTTTTGATATTCATTGGATTAATGTATATCAAGGTCACATTTTCTTGGGGTCCCAAATAGAGGAGAACACACCTGGTTCCACTCGAGCCTTCCAGTGTATTTTAAAAAAATCTTTTTATTGCATTTTGTTGTATGCATATTACACATAGTACAAACATATTTAACAGCTGCATCATGTTTGTGGTACATGGTTGTGTCAACAATTGACAAAAATGCATTATGCTAAAGATTCAGTCTTTTTTTTTTTTTTAAACTATGTAGAACTGAAAAAAATATAGTAATACCGAAAAAACAGAACCAGATGATATTTCTCCTCAAATGGAGAAGCAGCAAAAGGAGAGTTTGCTGGTTTATTTAACAGGAGGGATGGACCGGTATACGACATTACAGGGAAATAGCCGAAACAATTGATATACCACCAGTTACCATGCAGGGGGAGACAGTCCGGCAGCCGCGGTCCGTGCAGGTAACAGCGGTAGGGCGGTGGGGCTGCGTGGGGGGATTTCGAGGGACGATGCAGAGGGAAAATTAAATAAATAATTAATTTTCCCTCTGCATCGTCCCTCGAAATACCCCCCTACACGGCCCTACCGCCCCACTGCTGTTACCTGCATGGACCGCGGCTGCTATCCGGTGTGGTGGGCAGGGGCATCGGGCATTCTAGGCTAGGGTCCAGGGCTGGAGGGGGTCTCCGAAGTCACCGGATATGTGGGTGCCTCGGAAGGTGTGTCAGTGGGTGCTAAGGCCACTTAAAAGTCTGACAGTATAGCGTCCCAGCTAGTTGCTAATGGGTGTTTGCAGAGGCCACGCGTATCTTCTCTGCGCAAGGCAACAGCTTCTGCTTGGGCCTAGGCCTGCACAGAAAGTTCCCAAGGGGGGACCTCCAGTGGTGTCGGTAATCTCTACCTCCGGGTGATTAAGCGCTTGGCAAGGAGCAGCCCCAGGTCTATAAACTGTGAGGCGGTGAGGTGACCCTGTGTTTCTTGTCTCTGTGTGTGAAGCCCAACAAGCAGGCCACCCAGGTATGGGGCACCGGCCTTTCCATGCAGTCTGCCAAAGGAGACCCTGCCAGTGTGTTAACTCCGATTCGCGCAACACGTACAATGGGTTGTTACCGCGTTTGTATTCACAAACCATTGAAATGTGAACAGCTCCTCAAATGAGTTTGCAACCCATTTGCAAAGAGGAAGCTGTCTCTATGGATATCTTCCCCTTTGGGCATTGCATTGGGCAGCTGTGAAGAATATAGAATACTTTCATAATACAGGGTTCCCACAACCATGCATTTGCTTATGTTTTGGGTCCTAACCCTACGATTTCTTCCTCTGAGTTTCGTATTAGACCTTTCTAGCCTTATGACCACTATTTATTCATATTTTTACATATAAATATTTTATATTAAGTATGATTTCATGGTGGATCTGGATCTGACCACAAGAGGTTTTGGTTAAGATATAATTGTGATCTTAAGTGGTATTTCCCAGGTACATGAGGCACGAGGGAAAGTTCTGCATGTTTATCCACAATACCTAAACGATATCAAGGTGTATCTGTGAGCTCCGAAATGTTGTAGGTGTTTATCTGTGCCAGAGATACGCGTCCCAAGTCTGTTTCTGATTCCCCTAGAGATGTATCTAGAAGTGTTACTGACTCTTAAAGATGTTACCCAGACATGTCTGATCCTCCCAAAGGTTTGGTCTATCAGTATATGTGACCCCTAGAAATGTTGCATCTGTGGTCACCTGTATGTCGCACAGGTGTATTTGTGATCCCTACAGATGTTTCCTAGTTTATCTGTATCCCCCAGATATCATGTTCATATAGATCTAGGTGCCAAGAGTTTTAGCCCAGATGTTTCTGTGATCCCTTTTAAGGTTTTCCATGTGCATTTGTGCCCCCTACAAATGTTGCACCTGTTTTATCTGCAGCCCCTAGATGTGTTTTGTATTCGTGATCTACAACAATTATTCCAAGGTTTATCTGCAGCTGCCCTAGAGAGGTTTTCCTTGTATATCTGTGATAATACAAATGTTGCCACGGTGCAGCTGTAGCACCCATGAGATATTTTGCGTGCGCATCTGTGATCCTTGCAGATGTTACCCAGCCCCCATAGATGGTTTCTTTGTGTATTTGTGATTCCTGCATATGTTGATAAGGTGCGTCTGTAAGCCCAAGAGATGGTTCCTTCTGTATCTGTGGCCCATAGCGATGTTGCTGAGGTGCATCTGCAGCACCCATGAATGGTTCTTTGTGCATCTGTCTTCCACACAGGTCTTGCCAAGGTGTGTTTGAAGACTCCCCCACCCCCGAAAAAAGTATCCTTGTGTACCTGTGTTACACAAAGATGTTGCCAAAATGCGTCTGTAACCCCCAGAGGTAGTTTTTGATGTGTATCTGTGATTCATACAGATGTTGACAAGGTGTCTGAGGTCCCACAGCTGGAGTTCCTTGTGTATCTGTCTTCCAAATAAATGTTGGTAGGAGGCATTTGTAGCACCCCCTGAGACGATTACCTTGTATAGTCACCCCAGAGATGGTTTTCTTGTGTATCTGTGATCGAGACAGATGTTGCCAAGGTGTGTGTGGCCCCTTGCTATGGTTTTCTTGTCCGTCTGTGATCCATATCAATATTGCCAAGGTGAGCCTGTAGCCCCTCAGAGGTGGTTTCCTTGTGGATCTGTGATCCCTAGCGATATTTGCCTGTTGGATTTGCAGGTTCATGCAGATGTTTCCTAGTGCATCCGTGTTTCCCACAGATATTGACTGTATGTGTCTGTGAAGCCCTGGAGTCTGTGTTCTGGACCCCAGTTGAGCTGTCTAGATTCAGTAGGTGGCTGCCTTTCCTATCCCGCCTCCTTTAGCACAAGTAGTAAGCACCTCATTTAGGAATATAGGGAGATATTTTGCTGGATTCTTTGGAAGAGGCAGAAACTGCACAGTCAGAATGAAACTATGTGCAGCGCCTGCAGGGTAATCCGTAAATCACATCGCTCTGCAGGCGCTGCATTTTCACTACTTGTCATGAAAAAATAGCCCAGTCTTGGCACTGAGCCCACACCCCGTCCCAGCCTGCTGCAGGATTAGCCAACACTTAATGGGAGGAGAAAGTGATGCCTGGAGCATGCAGGATCCCTCAGCAGAGCTTAATCGCTGATGGGGCGCATGTGTGTTAAATATTAATTAGTGGCTAAAGCCTCAGTATTCCAACAAATCCAGGCTGAGTAGAAGCTATTAATAGCCATGATTCACTCGCCTTTCTGAAATATGGAAAATTCAGACTCTGGATCAAGTGTAGGAGGGCTGGAACTTCTTTACAACTAGACATGTTTATACGATTAGATAACCCCATGTTGTCCGGGACATCAGATCAGAGACCACTTTTTTATTTTACACCCAGTTGTAATAAAGAACTTTAGTTCCATTGTAGTTTATTGAGCAGCGCAGCTCCCGGAGTGCACTGCGCTGTATCTGAATGCCGAGGACTGGAGCTTGGAGCCTCTACTAGCCTGAAGTCAAACTTTATGATGGGGTAGTGTTTAATTTGTAAAATAATAATGGCAGGTGCCCAAACTGTTTTCAGAGCCCGTGGCCACCCTACCAAAATGTGGAGTTGCCGAATACCAAGGCTATGTGTTTGCTTCCACCTAATTCTTCTTTCATCCACTACAGTGCACTCCCTCCCTCCCTCCCTTCACCTGTATCTAACTCATACATGCTCTTTTTCAGCCCTGTTTTCTCTCTGTGTACTGTTATTCAGTGATTGTTTCCCCCCCCCTCTTTTCTGCCTCTATCTCTTGTTTAGGATCAATGGCTACTGATGGAAAAAATACGTACTGGGCACAAAAAAGAGTGCTGGTGGGCCACACATGCAACTACTTGCTCATAAGTAAGCACTGGATGGGGGGTGCCATGTTTTCAAGCAGAACAATGGTATTTAGGGATGTGTCGTCCTCCTACTTTGCTCTCAATGCTGGTGGCTTGCAAGCACCACACAATTGTGGAGCATCTTAAACATTTAGGGCCTGAGTCACAAACTGCACTTTCTAGTGTGTTTGTAGTACTAAAAAACTTACTACAAAGTGCTGTTCACAAACTACAAGTGGAGCGGGATGGGATTACAGAGGAGGAAGAAGGGTTTAAAGATATCACCAACTCACACAAGAGTAAGCCAATTTGCTATACTCCAGGGCTGGAGACATGCACCTTACAGTAGTAAATTTACATTCAGAGTTTGTGAATACCAAAAATTAGTAAACTTACTCCAAAGTGTAAGTTACTCAAAAGTGTTAGATACCTTTGTGAATGAGGCCCTCAATATTCCTGGAGGGATTGTTGGGTGACTGCCCACGTATATAACAATCTTAACTTTTATGTCTCCCATTCTTCAACCCTCGCCCCACCAAAATGTTCTTCCGACTTTGGAACTCGCGCTCCTTAAGATACTAGTCACAGTGAAGTCTGAGCATAATGTGACTTCAGTCTCAGCCAGGTCTTCTGTCCTATATTAACCTCAATTTCAGCAACAACAGACTTGTGCATCACACAACATCCAGTCGTGGTTCATGCAATGGAGCCAGAACTTCAGGCAACCTCAGTGGGAGGCACCTAAAATGGTTGTTTTGATGCAAAACATCACTACAGGGCGGACACAAGGAATGTTCAGGGCACCTGAAGAGTGGAAATTGCTCAAGATAATGACAAACACATCCTTAGTCCTATAAAATGTGAGATTAAATCAGTAGAACTCTCAGCTGTGTGGATGGAGAGTACTTGCAAAGCAGGACAGTGGAGCACAAGGCACGTGTGCGTGTGTGGTGTTTGCACGACCGTCAGTTGTAGTGCGACTCAACTCCTTCATTACACTCTGGTGTATGTAAAAATCTGACACACAATAGAAGTCTAGTCACATATTTATTCCAAACCAAATGAGCCATCTTGTAATTTCATAGATAGTGGTACACAGAGTGTGCAGAGTTAGACTGGCTATACTGGACATGAGGAAAGCGACAAAAGGCTAGGAGGCAGCAACTACTATCAGGAGGCAAAGGGACCAATGGATCCCAGCCCATCCTGCTCTGAAATCGTTTCAGTACCTTTAGTTTAGGCACTTAAATTATTTGCTGCTGCATAGAAAACCAGCATTGGCAAAGCCAATGGGTCGATTGTTGGGCTCCAGCCTTTTGCTGTGTGAATCACTGTTTTGGCTTGCCATGATTTTTGCAAAATATTACTTTTGGGAAAGCTCATCAATAAAAAAAAAAAGTATTGGCTAAAATTTAAATACTGTTTTGGTCTCAAAAAGTACACATTGTCGTAGTTGTGCCTTGCATGTAGAGGAACTACTTTGTGTGTGGGTATCCTCCATAAGAAAGGGTAGAATGCAGTTACTCACAATGAAGTTCGCCAGTGGCTGAAGTGGGCTGGCCCACTGCCCCCTACTGTATGCTTTGGTGGGGTGGAAAAAAATGTGAATGAGATAATAAAAGGCTTATAAATATATTATACCTGAAAATGTTGTAAAATCATGTGGTCTTGGCTAGCGCCAGACCTAACGAGCATTGGCAAAGCCAATAGGTTTCACCTACGCGAGAGCTATTGGCTTTGCCAACGTCTTTTAGCCATTTCGTACAGCAGCGTGGAGTAGAGTACAGTGGAGTGGAGTGGAGTGGAGTGGCATAGAATGGCGTAAAGTGAAGTGGCATAGAGTAGAGTGGTATAGAGTTGCGTGGAGTGGTGTAAAGCGGAGTGATATAGACTAGAGTAGAGTTACGTAGTGTAGAGTGGATTGGCATAGAGTGGATTGACGTAGAGTAGAGTGGCGTGGAGTGGGGTATACTAGAGAGGTGTATAGTGGAGTAGCATGGCGTAGAGTGGTGTGAAGTAGAGTGGCTTGTAGTGGCATAGAGTTCAGTAGTGTGGAGTAGAGTGGGGTAGAGTAGAGTGGCATGGAATAGAGTGCCATAGAGTGGAGTGAGGTAGAGTGGCGTAGAGTGGCACTGTGTGGAGAGGCATGGCATGGTGTAGAGTGGCATATATTGGAGTGGCATAGAGGCAGGAGGGGTGGAATAGAGTGGACATAGAGTGCAGTGGCATAGAGTAGAGTAGTGTGGAGTAGAGTTCTGTGGCATAGAGTGGAGTATAGTGCACTGTGGTAGAGTGGTGCAAAGTAGAATAGAGTGCAGTGGCTTAGAGTAAAGTGGTGCAAAGTAGAGTAGAGTGGCGTAGAGTGTAGTGGCATAGAGTGCAGTAGCATAGAGTGTAGTGATGCAGAGTAAAGTGCAGTGGCGAAGAGTGCAGTAGTATAGAGTGGTGCAGTATAGAATGCAGTGGCTTATAGCAGAGTGGAATATAGTGCAGTAGTGTATAGTAGAGTGGTGCAGAGTAGAGTGGTGTACAGTGTGGTGGCATAGAGTGCGGTGGCATAGATGGAGTGGCGTAGAGTGCAGTGGTGCAAAGTAGAGTGAGTACAGTGGTGCAGAGTGCAGTGACATAGAGTGGTGCAGAGTAGAGTGCAGTGGCATAGAGTGGTGTAGAGTGCAGTGGTGCAGAGTACAGTGGCATAGAGAGCTGTGGTGTAGAGTGTCATAGACTGCAGTGGCATAAAGTGCAGTAGCATGGAGTGGTGCGGAGCAAAATGGCGTAGAGTGCAGTAGCCTAGAGTAGAGTGCAGTGGCGTAAATTGACGTAGAGTGGTGCAGAGTAGAGTTTAGTAGAGTGCAGTGGCGCAGAGTACAAAGATCAAGCATGTGCTGTCTAGGTGAAACCTAAAAATTATCTTGGGTGCTTTGCCTGACCCTCAATATTTGCGATATTTTATGTGGGTTTCTTCATCTGAATTTTAAAAAATACATTAAAAAAATTGCAGTAAAATTCAATAAAATACACTTCTTTCCTTTTAAACCCTGCAGGAAGTGGACTTGCTCAATCTTTGTAATGTGAAGCTAGTAATAAACATTAGCTGGGAGTACAGCCACGACATCTTTAGCTTTTATGGCATCTTAAAGGTGCATATCGCCTCTGTCGCCTCTCCTGAGAATCTGCAAAGCTCTGTTGACTGAAGGGGCAGATTTCTGTTTGAATACAGACCTAGAGTGAGCAGCAGGAGGTGCAGTGGTGTTTACACATACGGATGTGTCACGCGGACTGTTAGTAACAGCACATTTGTGGTTCATGTGGAAGTTTCCGGGGGAGGCGTCCTCCCACCCTCCTCTCTTCCGCATGTTCTCTGCTCCCCATCTGACTGTGCCGCGCGCACTCTAGAAGCTTCTGCACAGGTTTTTGAAAGGGGCCAAGTCTCCCCTAATGTGAGTGAAACCCTTCCCAAGACTGCTCTACAGCTGAAGCTGGACACAAATATATGTCAGAAATTCATACTTATCTCAGAAATGATACACTAGAAAAGTAGGTTAGGTATATCAAATTCGTTGGAATGGCAAATCCTTTCAGGTGAGAGGCACAGATTATAGCAGGGTGTGGCCTCAGCAAAGGACCCAGAATGGCCCTTTGTGACGTAAGGGACCAGCAACCTTAGAACTTGGCCTCAGTGTCCCAGGCGTCCTTGGAGCAGAACTCTAAGCTGGTTGAGTATTCACTCAGCAAACCAGCAGTGTTAGGGTGTCCATTATCCTGCTCCAAGGTGTCACACACGTTTCCCTCCTCCAAGGTGCAAGTCGTGTTGCACCATGGAGCAGGGATATTGATAAAATGGTAAAAGTTGGTGTATTGAATATCTGAGGACAAACCGGTTACAGGATGCCACCATTTAGATTCAGTTACGAATATTGTGCTAACCTTGACGTTATCAGTGTATAGCATTAATTCTTTTATATGAGTACTGAGTATTAATTCATTCCGGATCTGAACCCATTGGTTTCATGTAGAACGGGCAGGCAGGTCCTCTGGGTGGAGATCTCTCGGGATTGTCCATCCAGGCTGTTGATAGTTTAGGGCTGTGACTTTTTCTGTGTGATGGTAAGAATGAACGGTACTCGTATTCTGATAGAGCATTGAGAGTAATTATATGGAGGATATGGCCAGGGAGCCAAAAACTCGCATTACTTTTGGAATAATGTCCTATCAAAATCATCTCTATCTCTCTCTCTCTCTGTCCCTTTACCATTATGCCTTTCCCTCTCTCGGGTGCTTTCTCTCGCCATCTCTTTCACAGTCCCTCTTTAGCTTTTTTTCGATTTCTCACTTATCCTTTCCCTCAACCCCTCGCTTTGGCAGTAAAAGCCGGAGGGTGGAGTGGACATAATCTCTCCTTGTAGCCTAGCCACAAACTTGGCATCATCAGAGTGTAGGTGTGGCCAGGAGGGGAACAGGGAGCAGTGATAATGCCCATCCTTTGCTCATCACTATAGGACCTTGCTGGGGTTTAGGAAACCTTACCTGGGCAGCCCCAATATACAGCCACTTTGATTAAAGCTTCACATTATTGAGGTGAAGTGCTTGGATCTTTCAAAAACACCCTGTTCGATATGCCTGCGCATCTGCAATTATTTTGTTATTTAATTTGTATCTTATTGTTGTTGCTGTAATACTTCTCGGTCTCTGGTGAGAGGCCTCTGGAGAGCTTCAAGGCAGCCTGGGTCATTATCCTGACCTCCTTAGGCTGGGTCCCGTCTCCTCTTAGGTACCCTAAAGCAACCAAGGTGTGTCATAAGTGAGAGATGAGCAGAGCCATGCCCTCTCTGGCATCCACGGAAGTGGCAATTCCAGGCTGGAGGGCAGAGCTCTCGCGTCTCTGGAGCAACAATGGCTAGATAGTTGGCATAGGCCTGGCAGTGTGGCATTTGAAAAGGGTATGTGTCCTCCTGTTACTGCACAGCTGAAGCAGATCGAGCTGCCAATGCTAGAGGTTCATCTTACTGAAGTGTAGTCCACCTTCTTCCTTGGAGTCTGATTCAGTTGCTCCTGATTGTGTGAATGTTGTGAGGTGGTGTCTCTCTACTGCTGATAGCAGCATATTGTTGTGCCTGCTGCTGCCTTTCTGATTGGGAAACTTGATTCATTATCCCTCCAGCAAACATGGTTCCAATGCAGTCTCTGGAAACTCACAGGTGGGGTATTTCAGTGTGTCTTGTACACAAGAAAGTCTTGGTACTTTCCAATCATGTGGTTAGGGTTCTGAGCCTCATAAATCCCCTAACTTGTTTTTTTTCCCTTTTGTGTTTGAAACAGCTGAGCACTGATCCCTACGATGATGGTATTATTCCATGTAATGCTCTTGGCTTCTGTTTCGGGTCTTTGCATAGCTTTGATATGTGTCAGGATCACTGACCTCGCCCTATACACCAAAGCCAATATCCACAATTAGACACCCAAACATAGGGGAGCAAACTAGTCGTTTAATTTCTAGTACAGTTGAAGGTATAGCCCAGGGAAACTACATGATTGCTCCAGTTCAGCTGCTGTTGTGGCTTTCTGGCCCAAGCATGTTTAAAACAATTGTGTTGAAGCATTCTGTCTGCGCATCACTCTGTGGATGGTACAGCATGGATCTGACCGTCTTTAACCCAGTTCCTTGATCACTATGCTTTGAAATCCTCTGCCTTGGTCTTAATATAGATGTGCTGGTCATAAATGCACTACAGTCAATCAATCAATCAATCAGGGGAATTGTAAGCACGCTACTCACCTGTGAGCGTCTCAAGGCGGTGGGAGGGGGGGGGGGGTTTAAGCAGCTCCGTTCAGTCAAAGAGCCAGGTCTTGAGCGTCTTCCTGCAGATGTTCAGGGAGGGGGGCGCGTCTGATGTTGAGTAGGAGCTCGTTCCAGGTCTTGGCTGTGATGTAGGAGAAGGTTCTTCCACCTGTTCAGGATCTGCGGATGCGTGGGATTTCGGCGAGCTAGAGGTCGGCAGATCGGAGGTTTCTCTTGGGTATGTGGAAGGAGATTCTCTCGTTGAGGTATTGGGGTCCGGTGTTGTGGATGCATTTGTAGGCGTGGGTGAGTATTTTGAAAGTGACTCTCTTCTCAATGGGGAGCCAGTGGAGGTTCCGTAGATGTTGGGTGGTGTGCTCGTGTCGAGGAATGTCAAGGACGAGTCTGGCTGTGGTGTTCTGTATGGTCTGGAGCTTGCAGAGCAGAGACTTGTTGATCCCGGCGTAGAGGGTGTTTCCGTAGTCCAGTCTGCTGGTTATGAGTGCGTGGGTGACGGCTTTCCTTGATTCGGGGGGGATCCACTTGAAGGTCTTTCGGAGGATTCGGAGGGTGTTGAAACAGCTGGAGGCGACGGCGTTGACCTGTCGGGTCATGGAGAGGGAGGAGTTGAGTACGATGCCGAGGTTTCGGGCGTGGTTCGTGGGTTTGGGGGGGCTGCCGAGGGTGGTAGGCCACCAGGTGTTGTCCCATGCCGAGGACGAGGGCCCGAGGACGAGGACTTCTGTCTTCTCCGAGTTGAGCTTCAGGCAGTTTCTGCTCATCCAGGATGCGACGTCCTTCATTCCTTCCTGGAAGTTGAGTCAGGTGGTGATTGGGTTCTTGGTGAGGGAGAGGATGAGCTGGGTGTCGTCTGATACTATGCTGAGTTCGTGCTGTCTGACGATGGCGGCGAGGGGGGCCATGTAGATGTTGAAGAGCGTGGGGCTCAGCGATGATCCTTGGGGCACTCCGCAGTTGATTTCCGTGGGTTCGGAGAGGAAAGGTGGTAGTCTGATTCTTTGGGTTCTGCCGGTGAGGAACGAGCAGATCCAGTCGAGGGCGGTTCCTTGTATGCCGGCGTCGTGGAGTCTGGCGGTGAGTGTGCGGTGGGAGACGGTGTCGAATGCTGCAGAGAGGTCGAGTAGGATCAGGGCCGCGGTGTGTCCTTGGTCGAGGAGGGTGCGGATGTCATCTGTGGCGGCGAGTAGAGCGTTTTCGGTGCTGTGGTTGCTGCGGAATCCGGATTGGGAGGGGTCGAGGATGGAGTTTTCTTCGATGAATTTGGTTAGTTGTGCATTGACGGTCTTCTCGGTGACTTTGGCCGCGAAGGGGAGGAGGGAGATGGGTCGGTAGTAGACTCAGGCTGGCCTTTACAAGCGTAGGCCTATGCCCTATACGTACTGAAATGATCAGAATGTTTTTCGGCCCTAACTCCTCTGTCTGAGGTGAGATTTGGGGTTATAATTTATTGTCCGTTTTCGTAATTGCAAAAAATGTATGATACAAAGTTAAAATACACAATGATGTTAAAAACACAACAGAGTAGAGTGCTATGGCATAGAGTGCGTATTAATTTACACATTAAAAAACCGTAATAGCAAAGTAATTAGCACAATTTCTCTGTTTCTTCCGAGGTTTTTTGTTACAAAACTGATGCCAGTAGAATTAAAAGTCATATTCAGCTGTTGGCAAAGCCAACAGAGCATGCTTGCCAGCGACCGAAAGTCTGCATGAGGGGCACATTTGGTGTCCCTGTGCATAGTCCAGTTCAAACCGGTCCTGGGAGCCGTTGGCTCCTGCTCTGGCGCGAAACTGGACAAAGGACATGGGAGCACCTCCCCACTGACCAGACCCTCCCCTGGGAGGGTCCCCTGAATCTGTCCAACCCTCTCCCGTGGGTACAAAAGGTCTTACCTGGCTGTAGGACCCTAGATTCGACGTGGACAAGATTCTGAACCAGAAACCACTGAACTTCGACCGTCTGGACACTCTGGACTTCGCTGGACTTCTTTTGGGCCGGACTTCGTCTCCCTCTCAGTCTGAAGCATCGTCTGTGCCCGTGCATCATACAGGCTCCGTGCAGGACCTGTGGAGCATCAAGGACAACTGAAGATATCTCCCTTGGAGTGAAGGAGTCACTCCCCTGCATCCGCAGGCACCACATCTCGACTGACCGGTCTGCTGCTCCTGAGCTCCTACGGACTCCGAAGGGTCCAGCAACACAGGATGTGGGTTTCTATGTCCCTCGAGGTCCCAGCAGCCCTCTTTCCAAGTTTGAGGCCAGAATCCGTCGTGGGGGATGCAATACCCGTACCCCTGTGCACCGCGTTCATTTGCAAGTGCATATGCTTGTTGGCGTTTCCCGAACAAGTGCACTGGGCTCCAAGTAGCCCCAACCTCTGGCACCATTTCTTACCAAGAACTCTGGCCTCCTCGCACCGAGTGCTCCGTGGGATGCTGCTTGGTGAAATCGCTCGAGGTCCTCTCGCGACTCCTGTGCCTCTGGCCAGTGGGTCCATTTGAGGGTCAACTTTGCTTTTCTTGGGCTCCCCTGGTTGCTCCAGGCTTGCCCTGACTCCCCTGTGTTTGGTGAGTCTCCTGGACCTTGCTGGCCAGACCCGTAACCTTCTTTGACCTTCTGCGTGGGTTGCCGTTGCCAAGGCTTGTTGGTGCTCCCGCCAGACACCGACCCCCTCAGCACTCGACATCCTTTGTTGGACAGTTCGTATCCGGTTCCTGGGTGACCTCGACATCTCCTGGTCCCCGTGGCTGCAGAGTCAAGAACTCCACCAACGCACCTGAAGCACCCGACATCGGTGGGCATTCGTCTACCCAGCCCCTGGTCACTCCTGAGTGACCCAGACTCTGTCCCCTCTACTTTCAGGTACTCTTCGATAAGAATCCAAGTTTGAATTCCAGCGGACCCTTTTCTTCCTTCCAGCAGTGGCTCTTCTTTGAAGTCCTCCGTTGAGATCGGCGGTTTTTGACGCCACTTCAGAACTATGCACCCGGCTTCCCTGGGATAGGTAACTCTGGTACTACGGTATCCACGGGTGGGGTGGCTCTCCAACCTCCTAACTTCCACGGGGTTTCTTCGAAGTCCACTGGGAAGGGTCCATAGAATTGTACGGAGCACGCGGTCGTGTTTCCACAATGCACCTATCCTCCGTGGGTTCCCTACTTACCTTGGGTGGTTCCTTGGGGTCCCAGCGATTCTACGTCATCTAGACACTGTCTTGACTCGAGTCGTTGTTCTTATACCACTATTCTAGTATATGGTCTGGTCTCCCCCGGAGCCCACTGTGTATTAGTGCTATTTACTATTGTTTCTGTGCTACAGTATTGTGTGCTTTGTGATTATCTCCGTGTAGGAGATACTGTGTTGTACTAGAGAGTGTTATATTAATAAATACATATTTTTATGACTACTGTGTGGTTCTCCTTTCATTTAACCAATACTATAAGGTTGCATTCTGGTAAAACAAGCTGCTTAACATTCCTTCAAGACTAAGCCTGAAGGCTGCTCTCCAGAGCTACCACTTGGATAGCTTTCTAAGGTTATCTTTGACCTCTTATATCACCATAAGGGTTGTTTGGACTGGTGCAAGGTGCCCACTTTAATTAGTGGACAGCATATACCAGGCCAATTTCTCACACACCCCGTTCTGTAATGGGCACCTGATCTAGGCAGAAATATTCAATGAGATTCCTATCTTTGTTATGATGGGTCTTATAATGTCTATCTACCGGATAGGTTGGGTCTCTATTAGTAACTGCACGCATGTGTCCTAGAATGCGTCGTTTAGTAGGATGTATTGTACTGCCTATATATTGTTTCCCATTGGGACATACTGTGAAAGGCAGCGAGTCTTCTAAGACCCTCAATGCTGCCCGGTGCAGGGTTCCACCTCTAATTCACTTTGGGTTTGCTATCAAAATAATGAGGCAAGCGCTGGAAACTGGAAGACAAGAAAAAGGTTTATTTCTCATGAGGAGATCACGTCAACTGCAGATACCGGGATGTCTGAGGGAGGTGTTCTGCTGATAACTCCTTTGGCTCTTCCTTTTATACAGGTTTGACACAATGCATTGGTTTCATCAACATGGTTACACAAGCTTGGGGTCCCCGCCCGGGCAGGTTGTCACACAAGCCCAACAGTAATTCTCTTCCCACCCAGGTCAAACAGACAATCTTATCTTGCAGCTGGACCTTGCTTCAGGGTCTAAAACATGTGAGACCGGCCAGATCTAAGAGTCCGTTCTGTTGATAAAAACAGGTCCCATTGTTGGTAACAACAAGTCTTGCTGTTTGCAGTGCAATAAATCATGTTGCAAGAGTCTTTTTGGTGTTTGGAACCTGTTTGTGTAACTAGGTGCAGTGAGGGGTAGAGTGTCCAAAGGTTTGCCTGAAAACAGAGATGAGAGGAAAAGCGAGTTTGTGGCAGCAAGTGGCGCTGAGGTTTGTTGCGGCAAATAGAGTTTATAGCCCCCAGCACATGTACCAGGTCGGTCAGAGGGTCAGAGGGATGCTAGTAAGGGCAGGGTGAAACAAAGGTGACCAACAGAGTACAAAATGGCTGTGATAGATTAAAATGACTGCAACTTATGTGCACATAGAATTCCACCAGACAAGATGGCGCAGGTAATGTTCACGATTGTCGTTTTGCTTTTAACAGTGGCCCCTTTGAACATAACTAGCCAGCTTGTCAGTCTATTTCGATCTCCATAATGTCCTGTATCTCTTGATCATACATTACTCTCATTTTTGTTAGCAGTGTCCATAGTCTTAGGGTGCAAGGTAGTTATGCAAAGAGAACACAAAGGTGGTATACAGTGTATACCCAAACAACAACCACATATTGTCAATACTGGGACCAAGAGAATCATTGATATTTTCCAACCCCACTCCTTCAAGATGCCCCAAAGCCAACTTCCAATTGTCCAAGTCTCTGATCCTTGATGAATTTCTGAAGATAGTCTATGGAGATGTTCGATTGCTTCATAGACAGAAGGTGAATTATCAGGAATGTATACACAGCAGCTGGCACCGATGATGCGGCATGCTCCTCCACGGTCCGCTAGTACCACGTCCAGGACCATGCGATTTTGCAGGGTAACCAGACGGATCGCTTGGAGCTCAGCAGTGTTGTTGGTGAGGATGCCAGCAGTGACGTTCAGGGCGGTCTCTACCGCTTGGGACAGATGTCTGATGGCTCGGCTGTTTGCCATCGGACCCCATAGCAGGACGAGCCCTTTTGCTGCGTCGAGGAACTGTGATGAGGCAGAGTCTGCTTGATCAATGTCTTTAGAACGCTTTTCTCGATGATGCTCTGCAGGGGCTGTGTAGGTTGGTGGCAAAACAAAGCGATGTAGCACGTGCCCCCAGTTTCTTGGGAGCCAGGTGTAGGCTTTGGTTCCACAAACAAAGTACATATTGGGTGATGCAACAAGCGCTGGGGGTTGGCAGTGTTCAAAGTCCTTACAATGCTACAGGTGCTGTGACCCACATTCTTAGTCCCACGGCCTTCAATGCATACAAGGCCAGAAACGTTCACCACAGATAGGGCCACAGTCAGTGTTGCAGCAGTTCTTTTCTTCAGGTAGGAAAATGTGGCTCTGTTAGGATTATTGAACACTTGCATTTCCACTCGTTCTTTGGAGGGGACATTTATCTGGAATGTCGCATTGAAGGTGTGAGGGCAGAAGGGGGCGGCTGTCCTACCTGTTTTGTTTCGCCAGAACTCGTTGTAGAACTGGGCGATTGTTCCGTCGGAAGTGGCATTGTCTTTGTAACTTTCTTGTAGGAGCATCATCCAGGCAAGGCAAGATCCGTGAATAGAAAAGGGCGAAGGGATGAAAGGGATGGAATGTTCAGTGGCATGTGGTAACAGCCCACAGACCCAACAGTTGGTAGCATTGGTGGCAAGATTGTGCTGGTGCAACATCTGCACGAAAGAATTATTCCAGAATTCTTTGCGTCGTTCTCGGAGATGTGGCGGTAGTGATACCAGGTAGTGTTCTTTCTTGGTGGTTGGTTGCATGGTGGGTGACCATGTTCTGTATGCAGGTGCATTCTCTTCAATGATCCAGAGTGCGACCATTAGCAGGAGACAGGTGAGAAATGCGGCTACAAGTGCAATTGTCTTTGTGCTGTGCAGGTTAGCAGTCTTGGTGTCTTTGCGGTGGTTTTGCAGGTGTTCAGTTTCTTCCATCATCTTCGAGGAGCTCAACAACTGTTAGGGCCACAGACTTTTGTCTGGTGCTTTCCTGGTAGCGTTGTTTGACTGTGCTACTGATCCGAGACCTTGACTTAGTTAGTGGCCTGGTCGTTGGAGCTCCCTCCTTTCGTCGATCTTAGGTTGTACCCTTTCCTGGATGGCACCGTGGGGTCGGGAAATTCTGATAGTTCGAGGGTGTCTTCTTGTGGGTAGCAACTCAGAGCTGGTCGGTCTCTCGCGAGTACTTCTCTTGCACCTCCACCCCTTCACAGGTTGCCAGGGTTGGAGGGACTCGTTTGCAATGATGAGCGTGCAGCCAGTTTAGTTTTCCTTCCACTCGGAGGGCAGTTCGGGTGGTGATCAGGACTTGCCAGGGGCCCGTCCACCTAGGCTCCAGATTCTTCGTTCTTTGGAAGTTGCGAATCAATACATGGTCGCCTGGCTTTATTTCATGTCCCGGGCCCCTGGATAAGTCAGGCAAGGCTTGCTGCACCTGTTGGTGGATAATTGTTAGCTCGTTTGTCAATTTATGCAAGTAATCCGACATTAATATGTTCGGGACATCGTTAATGGAGGTGGGTCTTGGTGCCGCCCAAATGCTCATAGGCCTGCCGAAGACCACCTCATACGGGGTCAGTCGGTGTTTGGTTGGGGTGGAGCGCATCGATAACCATGCCAATGGGAGGGCGTCGGGCCATTTCAACCCGGTCGTGGCAACTATTTTGGCTAGTTTTAGTTTCAACGTTGCATTGTGTCTCTCTACCAGGCCCGCTGATTGGGGGTGGAAGACGGCATGGAACTTTTGTTTTACCCCAACCCTCTCAGTATGTTCTGTATCACCTCGGCTACGAAGTGGGGGCCGTTGTCGCTCCTTAAAATTCTGCAAAGGCCGTATCGGGGAAGAATTCTTTCAGCAATACTTTTGCAGTGGCTAAGGCGGTATTGTCACGGGTGGGATATGCCTCCACCCATTTGCTAAAGCGCACACAACCACCAGGACATATTTTAGACCAAGGCATCTCTCTAGTTGAATGAAATCCATTTGAAGGATTTCAAAGGGGTGGTCAGGGACTCCAAACCCTCCCCGTGGTACTACTGTCCCCTTCCCTGGGTTGTGTTGTAGGCAGACTATACATTGTTGTACTAGGTGTTTTGCAGATTCTGCTATCTTGACGTTATGCCATACTCTGGTGATTAGTTCAATCATGGGGGTGGAGCCTATGTGTGCTGGTAAATGTGCCATGGTCAATATGGGGATGAGGTAGGCATTGGGTAACAGCCATTTATTTCCGTCTTTAGTTCTCCAGCAATCTTCCTCGTCTTTTAGTCCCACCTTTTCCCACTCGGTCAATTCGTCTTGTGTGCCTGTAGTCTGTATGTCCCTTACAGTGGTCCTAAGCGTCAGTCCATCGTTCAGCTTGTGACCTGGTCACATACATTCGTGTCGTAGTTCTGTCTCCTGCCGTGGCTCGGGCAGTAACGTCTGCTAGTGCATTTCCCTGTCCAATGAGATCAGTCACTTTCCTATGTGCTTGGCATTTTATCACTGCTAACTTCTTGGGGAGGAGGACTGCTTGCGTCAAGCGGGGACTAAATCTCCATGCAGGATGGGTGTACCGTGTGAAGTCAGGAACCCTCTTTCTTTCCATAAGATCCCAAAATGGTGAACCACCCCGAAGGCATATTGGCTGTCGGTGTATATGTTAACTGTTGTGTCAGTCGCTAAGATACATGCTCGTGTGAGGGCAATGAGTTCTGCAGCCTGAGCTGAACGTTGGGGAATACGGGCTGTTTCCAGAACGGTTCGGGCTGTGGTGACAGCGTATGCAGCTGAGGTGGTGCCGTCGGGAGTTTGATGCACGAACCATCCACGCATAGTTCTCCATCTGGTTCTAGAAAGGCGGTGTCTCTGAGATCTATTCTACTCTTTGTTTGTTCATCGGTTAGTGTCACACAGTCGTGTAGTGGAGTCACGCTAGGATCATTTTCGGGTAGGGGTAACAGTGTGGCTGGATTGAGGGTGGTGCATCGCTTTAGGGTAATGTGCGGTGCTAGCAGGGTCAACTCATATCCTGTCAGTCGGGCGCTAGTCAAGTGTTGGGTTTTGGTCTGGTTTAGTAGTGTGTCGACTGCATGGGGTACTAAAACAGTGACTGGATTGGAGAGTACTATTCCTTCGCTCTGGCGTATCAATACTGCTGCAGCTGCCACAGCGCGCAGGCACGCTGGCAGCGCTCTGGCTACTGGGTCGAGGGCGTTGTTTGTGACCAATTGATTGTGTTAGGACCGACAATGCACATCCTTCCCTCTCGTGCGTGTAGAGGAAGAATGGTTTGGAGTAATCCGGGGTTCCTAGGACAGGCGCTGAACAAAGGGCATTGTGTAGTTCTTTAAAGGCTGACTGGCATTCGGGGGTCATGGGGAGAGGTGAGGGGATGTCTTTAGCTAGGAGGGAGAGAAGGGGTTTGACAATGAGGCTAAAGTTCGGTAACCACTGTCGGCAAAATGAAGTGAGACCTATCAAAGAGCGGACCTGTTTCTGATCTTTGGGGACAGGGGTGTCTAGAATTGTCTGGATCCTGTCAGGCGTGAGTTTCCTCCCTTCTTTGGATAAAAGGTGACCCAAATAGGTCACTTGTGATTTACAGAACTGCAATTTCTTTCGGGAGACCTTGTGACCATTCTCAGCAAGAAAATGGAGTAGTTTGATGGTGGCTGTGACTGCTATTGGTATGGTGTCCGCTGCTAGAAGGATGTCGTCTACATATTGTATTAGTGCCACTCCATCTGGTAATTGTATGGCGTCCAACTGTCTTTTAAGCGCCTAGCTATAGATGCTTGGGCTCTCAGTGTACCCCTGAGGTGCTCTGCAAAATCTGTACGAACTGGAGTTTAGGGTGAATCCAAATAGATAGCGGCTGTCCTTGTGTATAGGTATGGAAAAGAATGCGTTTTTGAGGTCAATTACAGTGAAGGTGGTGGCAGTGGAGGGGATTAAAGTCAAAATTGTCGTGATGTCGGAAACTACTGGGTATTGTGGCACTACGATTTTGTTTATCTCCCGCAGGTCAATGATGAAGCGGTAGGCTTTTCCGTCTCCCTCGCCCTGTCTCTTTACAATCGGTAGTATGGGACTGTTACAAACGTTGCTCACTACTTCCTCTACCACCCCTGCCTCTACCAAAGAGTGTATGATCTCTGTCAGTGCCTTCTCACCCTCTGGCGATATTTTGTACTGAGGTACTTTCGGTAGGGTTGCGTCCTGTCGTATTGTTACGTGTACTGGGTCAATCATCATTCGTCCTACGTCTGAATCAGCCCTAGCCCATAAGTGTGATGGCAAAGTGCCCAGTAGGGATGCGTCAGTCTCGGAGATGGGAAACATGTGCTGAGAAGGGTTCTCTCATGGCGCTGGGGGTTGTCATACAGGACGACACGCACTCCGTCTGGTGAGCATCTGATAGTCGCATGGAAGTGTTTCAAAGGTCGAGACCCATGGCGTCTGGGGTGTTGGAAGAGAGGAGGAATGTCGTTTCGACGCTATTGTTGTCAAGGTTAAAAGGGATCGGTCGGGACAAAGGGTTGGTGGAGGGCGTGCCGTCAAATCCTATTGAGGTCACATGTGAGCCTGACAAGGGTGCCCTTGGAATCAGTCGCTTGGATAGTGCACTACGTGTTGCTCCCGTGTCTACCAGAAATGGCGACTTTGTGCCCAGGACCTCAGCGGTAACATAAGGGCCTTGCTGATCAACATAGAGCTCGACTGGATCCCTCCCTTGCCCCTGGCTGTCCTATGCAAAGTCGTACGTATTGTCAAAATCTGTCTGTTGGTACTGATTCTGTTTGGGATGGTCGAATGTGTTCACTCTTCCTGGCCTTTCCTCGCTTGCTTCACTCGCGTACCCTCTCCCACGTCCTCTTCCTCTCTGTCCACTTGCTATTTCCCTCGCCCCTCTGCCCCTACCAGCTCCTAACAAAGCCGGGCATTGGGTTTTCCAGTGTCCATATTCTTTGCAAAATGCACATTGATCCTGTCCTAGGTCTTGGCGTCCTACATATGATGTCGATGAATTGTTTCTAGGTGGCTGTACTCTAGGGGTATTCTGCTGGTATCCTCCCTATATTGCTCCTTCCTGTATTCGCCCCCTGGAGTTGTGCTACCATTACCCTTTCCTTCAAGTCCTTCTTTTTCCTTTCTGTAGCCCTGTCATTTTCGTTTCTCTGATGCTCATAGTACTGGGCCATTTGGAGAATGGCCGCCGGTTTAGATGCTGCCCAACTACTTTCGCTGGCTTGTAATTTCTGGGATACATCTGGCAGTAGTCCTTTGACATAGTTCTGCACAAATAAGTGGTGTCCGGTTGCAGTGGACATGTCTTGTCCACTGTAATCGGAGAACACCGTTTCAAATCTGGAGAAATACTCTGAGACATCCTCTTGTGGTTTCTGGCGGCACGCGATTACTATGGACCAGTCTATCTTTTTCTCTGGGATCAGCGTTTTCACTTTCTGCACTATTTTGTCAGGAGGTCCAATATTGCTTTAACCGGTTTTTGACCAGGGTTCCGCTGTTTATCTAGTGTGTTAAGTTGTTCCCAGGTATGACCAAGCAGTTCGGTATGGTCTATTTTCCTAATCTGTTTCCACACATCTGCTGGCAAACATAACCCGAAGAACAAGTCTATGTCGGCAAGTGTCATTATTGTTGATCCCAGAGCGGTACCTAGCTCGGTGTAAAAGGCGGTGGGGTTCTTTCGTAAATCTGGTAAAGATTTACGGAGCGTCAAAATGTCCTGTCTGTCCCATGGTTGATACACCCAATTGTAGACCACCCTTCCTCTAGCGTCTTGATGGTTCATATCGTCATGAGTCCCTTGTCCTCTAGGAGGTACCCAATAAGGGGCAGCTTCTTTTATCGGCATCATGCTATCTGGTTTTTCCACCGGGGTCCTGCTATCTTAGATGTCCTGTCCTTATCTATCCGTCCTTGTTCCACGAGGTGACGGAATACCTCCAGTGTGGATGAAAAGAGTTCTGTAACATCGTTGTCGCCTTCATCCGGTGTCTACCTTCCTATAGAGAGCCACTAGCCGCTCGGGCCCTACATCTTGGTACTTCTCTTCATATGCAGTAAGAGTGTGGTTACAGAGACGTACAATAAAGTATCGTTTGCGGTTTTCAACATAGGAGTTGCATATGTCAGTTACATACTCTTCTGTCTCCTTCCTATCTATGAGGGATTTAACTATTTTATCAATGCCTGCTCGCTCATTTTTACTTAATCGCGGGACCCTGGGCGCTCCTTTTTCTTTTGATCCTACCTCTACTACTGTATCCTTTGATGAGGCATTTGGTGTGGGTGACTCGGTGGGAGCAGAGGCGGTGGAGACTGAGGCGATCGTGCCATCTCCGGCTATACTTTGGTGGTCCTGGCGTTGTACTACGGGATGAGTAGGGGCGTAAGGGGGTGGCATGTATATGATTGGGGGACCTAACAATAAATCATCATCTACCCTTTGTTTTGCTGGTAACTTGGGGTAAAGAGTCGAGGGCGTTCTAACAGGGCATTGACCTGATATTTTTGATTCCTGTTCCTTTTTATCGATTTCCTTTTCTTTTAGTTTTTCTTCTAATCTTTTACAGGCTTGGTAAGCTGATTTTCGCGTTTCTTTATCTTGTCTAGCTTCGTCCCTTTTCTTTCTTTGAGCTGCCTCTTTTCGCCATAAACCAAAACTGTCAAACATGGCTGGTCTAGTTTTCTTTTGTGGAGAGCTAATTCTAACGTTTCTATTTTAGCGGGATCGAAAGATCCCGTCAGTGGCCACTGATTTACCCGGTCCTTCCTAGTGTATTTATGCCATAGTTTGCTATAAGCTACAGTGGCTAATCCATACTTTACGTACATGTCATTGTTAGGGTGCCTTCCGGCGGTGCCGGCTGACTGACCTCTAACGAACGGTCTGGTCCAAAACAATTACAATCAAACAATCTAGAGAAAACAGGCATGACGTATTTATCGGTCAAAAATGAATATCTCAATCAATCAATTTAGACAAAAGTCTGCACTACCTGTCCTTCGCTGCCTGCAAAGAGAGAATATTCCTATTCTTCGTTGTTTGCAAGCAGGGAAATGTCATAAATAACTCAATATCAAAAAAGGAATACTAGAATTTCAATCAAACTATTCAATCAATCAATTTAAGTCGTTTTTTCACGACCTTACCCGGACCGGTTGGACGGTTCTTCGTCTTCCCCTTCCAGCACCTGGTTGTCCTCTCACTCCAACAATCAATGCGGCGTTCCTCTAAGGTCCCAGTCAGGACCGCAGGTCACTCGAGAGAGGTCCGTTCGGAACCGGTGAAGTTCAGTCGATCGGCAGCCAGACAAGGGTCTTCTCAGGCAGGTATACCCCAATCGTTTAGTCGTTCACTCTGTCGTTAGGACCTCGCTACCGGACCCACGCGTCGCTGATGAGCCCCCACGTTTGGGCGCCAATTTGTGAAAGGCAGCGAGTCTTCTAAGACCCTCAATGCTGCCCGGTGCAGGGTTCCACCTCTAATTCACTTTGGGTTCGCTATCAAAATAATGAGGCAAGCGCTGGAAACTGGAAGACAAGAAAAAGGTTTATTTCTCATGAGGAGAACACGTCAACTGCAGACACCGGGATGTCTGAGGAGGTGTTCTGCTGATAACTCCTTTGGCTCTTCCTTTTATACAGGTTTGACACAATGCATTGGTTTCATCAACATGGTTACACAAGCTTGGGGTCCCCGCCCGGGCAGGTTGTCACACAAGCCCAACAGTAATTCTCTTCCCACCCAGGTCAAACAGACAATCTTATCTTGCAGCTGGATCTTGCTTCAGGGTCTAAAACATGTGAGACCGGCCAGATCTAAGAGTCCGTTCTGTTGATAAAAACAGGTCCCATTGTTGGTAACAACAAGTCTTGCTGTTTGCAGTGCAATAAATCATGTTGCAAGAGTCTTTTTGGTGTTTGGAACCTGTTTGTGTAACTAGGTGCAGTGAGGGGTAGAGTGTCCAAAGGTTTGCCTGAAAACAGAGATGAGAGGAAAAGCGAGTTTGTGGCAGCAAGTGGCGCTGAGGTTTGTTGCGGCAAATAGAGTTTATAGCCCCCAGCACACGTACCAGGTCGGTCAGAGGGTCAGAGGGATGCTAGTAAGGGCAGGGTGAAACAAAGGTGACCAACAGAGTACAAAATGGCTGTGATAGATTAAAATGACTGCAACTTATGTGCACATAGAATTCCACCAGACAAGATGGCGCAGGTAATGTTCACGATTGTTGTTTTGCTTTTAACAATACTAGACAGTACGCTGTATGGTCTGTGTTACATGTCACCATAGATCTTATCTTTGTCGGTTTCAGTTGCCCAGGCACACTAAATTCCCTCACCTTCCGGCTGAATTTGCATGCCTTGCATTTAGTACAATCGAAGAAACCCCCCACAAGTCAGTATGGGTATTCTTGGGCTTTATATCGAAGTGACTGTGTACCAGTACATCTTTCAGTGAGGTACTTCTTCTATAAGTCACCAGAGGATGGCTGGACATCGATAAGCCTATAATACAGTCAGACTGGAGAATATTTCAGTCTTTTCCTCAAGATTCATGCAACATGTGAAGCATTCTCAGAGATGTCTGTATTTAACCTTATTTTGGGGACCTCACTGGGTTTCTGTTTATCACCTAACAGATCTTCTCTTTTTATGGGGTGCACCTTTGACTTGGCCAGTTCTGGGACTTTTGTGGGATAACCTCTCGAGCTAAACCTCCTGGTCGTGTCGTTAGCTGTTTTCTCAAAGTCTGCTTCTGTAGTACAGTTGTGTTTTTTTTCTTCTTCAGACACAAAAGTTCCCCATACGAGATACTCCACTTAAGTTTCTGTGGATGATTGCTGTGTGCATGCAGTAGGGAATTTCCAGCAGTTGGTTTTCTGGTGACTTCCTGTCGACTTGTCTGGCTGGTAAAATATAGATTGCGTGTATTCTCATTGAGTCTGGCTATGTATTCTTGTGCTGATATTACATCTCCCTTCCAAATGAAAAAGAGAGGAGGGTGAATGCATTTGAGGAATCCAATATGGCCACCGTGAATACAGTCCCTGATGTAGTCCTCTTTAATTGTTGAGCGCATGCCTCCAATGAGAGCACGTGAACTGTATTGAAGTGATGTCCGCTTTGCCTGCGTTGCAAACATTGAGAAAGGCGCGTAGCCGCGATTTAAAACTCAATGAATTTGTACTCTGTGAGTGCATGTGTATTTCTTTTGAAGATATATATTCATTCATGGATAAACCAAAAGTTAAAGTAACTTGATAGACAGGTGTGATAAAACAATCGCTTTTTGTTTAAAACAAAACAACAACAAAAAAAGCCTTAAAAATGCACTGAAAAAAAACAAAGGTTGAAGTAATGTTATAGTTAGGTGACTGTCAGTGACAACATTAATGGTTTCAACTTTAAAAAACACAAAAAATCACCAGTTATAAATAGCAGAGCTAACTATAACTTGAGCCCCTGTCATGCACTGCTTATGACTTCACATATTACATCACTCATGACTGGTTCTATGACCTCATTTATGACATCTCAGGTGACATCATTGGCCTGCCCCCAAGCCTCATTAGGCCCTGGGGACCCTGTCCCCCAGGGTGTCGAGTATTTTAAAGGGGAGGGGAGCAGCATGTTGTCCCCCTGAGCCTTACTAGTCCCTGGGGACCCACTCCTCCAGGGCCATCTTTTTTTTAAGGGGAGCCCATTTTGGTCCCTGACGTTAGGGCCAACGGGGAGAACCCCAGAGCCGCATGCTGCGGGTGTCGGCATTGCTCCCGCCCGCAGGGAGCAGCTATTTATGCTGCTCACTCCAGGGCAGGAGCAACATCTTTATTTATTTTATTGCCTGCATCAGTGTGGGCAGGGAAACAGATCAAAAGTCTGCTCCCAGCTGGTGGGAGCATTTTAATAGCTCTTGCCAGCTGGGAGCAGACTTTGTGTTTGCTCCCGGTTCATGGGCGTTTCAAAAATGCCCCCGCCAGGCGAGAGCAAACACAAGTTTCACTGCCTGCAGCCGTGCGGGCAGGTAAATTGCTGTGTCCCAGGGGTGGGCTCCCTGGGAGACAGCAAGCGAGCCGACCCCGGGACATGGGGTCCCCGCGGACATTAATGGCTCAGGGATGAAACCGATCGCCCCCCTTTTAAAAAAAAAAAAAAAAAGTAGCAGTCCTGGGGAATGGGGTCCATGGGCCTTTTAAATGCTAAGGGAGGGAGGGTGCGCACCCTCCTCCCCATATTTGTGAATCGGGCCCTGGTGGATAGGGTCCCCAGGGCTGAGTACGGCTCAAGGAGGGGGCCGTGCTAAACAATACAGCCCTGGGCTACCATTTTTTTGTTTTGTTTTTCGATCCTGCGGGATCGTGGCAAATACGTACGATTTCTTTTGGCTCCAAATCGGCGCCACAATACATACGCCTGGCCTCACGCCCCAGCGCTGCTCCTGGCGCCTCAGTCTTAAACTTCTAACCTATGCAGCGAAAGTCACTGAGATAAAAGATGCAATCAGGGTATTTCTGGAGACAAGTGATACCCAAGAAACTCCCATAGCGCTATTATGGGATACGATGTACCTTAAAAATAGGTACCCCCTATTTCTATAATTTTAGGTCTGGGACAATGGGGAGAAAACTCCAATGAACAATAAGCAAAGTCCCACTTGACCTGTATTTTTTCCTAAATGCCTAATCAGTGCTTATGATTCTGACCCCCAAAAATATAGTTCTACTCAATATGCATACTCATTTGTCATACATAGTTTGTTCTTTACTTCTTATTATTTACCTTATTTAATATCACCAAAAAATGCATTAAACACTAATCCCCAATTGATTTCACATAATTTTAACATGTTATTCTATGCGTTGCTTTGATAACACACTATACATCCAAAATATTGAATACATTAAACACATTAAAATTGAAGATACCCCCAATCGACATCCACTCGCTCCTACACACATCCAGAATCACCAGTTATCATACTCTCCATACACACCGACCCAGCCACTCTAGACATACACGAAAACAGAATACAACTGGGAAGCAGTATTGATTTTAGCCATTGTAGTGTTGTGAGCTGGAGTCACTCTCAAAAGCGGTCAACACATGTTTCGGTGTGGAAACAAATTCCGTCCAGTCACCTTCTTCAGGACCACACTACAACGCAATTGCTTCAAAAGATGGTCCGTGGGGGGAATATAGACATGAAGAGCTACAGCGCAAATATGGCAGAGTAAGGTAGCACAATCCTCAGAATTCTTTTTTCTTTTATTGAAGCTTCAACTTTAAAGGACTAACAAAGATAGTCAGACTTTGTTATCTTTGTTAGTCCTTTGAAGTTGAAGTTAAGGCCACTTATCTTGGCAGGTCTCCAAAATGTTTACGAAGGGTTGTCAGCTTGTGTACCTACTTGGTCTTGTTCTTAATTCTTGCGTCAAATTGCTCTTAGAGGATTTCATTTTGACCATTTGACTGTCATATTATTTCATTCTCTTCCCTGTGCTTACATTTTCTTACAGTGTCTAAGATTTTTTGTTATTGTAGTACGATGTGAGAACTTAGAACGTGGCCTAATAGGTGTCAATAGCAATCTTTGTATTGTCATCTTTGTGCACTCTATATGTATGAAAAACGTTTTATTTCACAAGATGTTCACGTTTAACAGATTTACATCTAACTTCCTTTGGCTGTGCTCCCCACATCATTGACTCTGCAAAATCCTTGGGAGTCACCATAGACAAACACCTGAACATGCAGGCGCAAATTACTAATGCCTCCAAGGGAGCTAATTACCAGTTGAGTATACTAAGGAAACTTAAACCCTTCCTCCCTCAGACCGACTTAAAAATGGCAGTACAGGCCCTTGTGCTTCCAAGACTAGACTATGGATGCACCACTCTATGCGGTCTCCCCAAATACAAGCTGGCCCCGTTGAGGGCATCGCTTAACGCTGCGGCCAGACTGGTATCAGGAACTAAAAGAAATAACCACATTTCTCCGACCTTGAAAGCTCTGAACTGGCTGCCCTACGAGGCAAGAATTCACCTAAAGATCGCTTGCATGACCCATAAAGCACTGTATAGCAATACCCCCAGTTGCTTAGCTTTAAAGCTAGAGCGATCGGGAGGATGCAAACAATTGCGAAGTGCGAGTTCACTACTACTGAAGCCACAATCCTTCCACAAAAAGAGAACGGGTTGCAGAGCATTCTCAGGGATTGCACCGAAGATTTGGAACTCCCTACCTCCAATGATACGTGGAATCTCTTCTTTTACCTCCTTCAAAAAAGAAGTAAAAATGCTTCTAATAAACAAATTCACATCCTAAGACTTTTAACTCTATGTTGACATCTAGTCACCTATGTGATCTACATATTACTGCTTACCTCTTTTGTATTTAAAGCGATTATCGAATGTATGTTTACTACTTCAATCACTTAATGTTTGATAACTGTGTATTATGAAGCGTACTGAGTCCCTCGTGGATCATTCTTTGTTGACTACTAGTCACCTATGCTATCCATGTACTATTATCTACCTCCTTTGTACTGAATTGCGAATACCGAATGTATGTATACTACCTCAACCTTCTAAGGTTAAATAATTATATATTGTAAAGCGCTCCGATACCCTCGTGGGTCAGGTTCGCGCTATATAAAACTTTATAAATAAATAAAATTATCTATGATCTAAGCGTTGTGCTCGATAAAAAGATATCCTCTTCTTTAAATCAGCATAAGATAAATAGTGCTGGAAAATGTTAACAAGATTCTCAGTATATGTAATGCAACAGTTAGAAAATATATTTCCATTCCATGTCTACAGGCAGCACCAGGAAGCATGACAAATCTCATATACCTTCTTGTGTTAAGTGTTCTGCCAGATGTGGGTTACAGAGACTCAAGGTAACATCCTCTCTGTTTGACACTTCTATATCAACGTAATGATTTAGATACAAAATTGTATTTATAGCTGCCCAGCACATACTGGCAGTTCTTTTATTCCTTCTGACAGATGACGTATAGTAGGACACCTTGTCAAGGAGTTATTCACAAAATCATGATCCCATATATCTATATATATATACCTATATATACATCCAAGAGGTGCATAGCATCTATGAGCCATACATATTCTGATACGGACTTCCTGCTGCAGATTCCCACTCTTTTGAATATTTCTGAGGCATCAGACTGATTCCGGTTTCACTTCCATAGTACCGCTGCACGCTGGAAGGTGGCGCCTTGTGGCTCCGCACTGACGATTTCTGCTCCAGAAATGACATGTGGGGCATATACAGGGGGCACTCCATGCCACCAGTGGTGGATATGGAGCTTATTCTCTCAGACACACTTTGCCTACGATCTGCATTGTTAAAATGCTTTCAGTGTACATGGAATGCCACCTTTTAAAACAGGTTTAAGCATGTAGGGACTGATGCAAACAGATATCTGTGACCGATCCCCAACAAGTGGGCATGTGATGTCTGGGGTTGAGTCTTGACTCTAAGACCTGTATAAACTGCGTGTGTCGAACCTGAAGGCCATCAGGGAACATGAGGCAAAACTGTATGTCAGCAATCGGGACCACTCCAAACCCTGCTACCCACTCTTGGAGCCGCTCTAGAGGCCGGTCTTCATTGTGCTTTAAATCTTCAGGTAAGCATAAGAAGCCAAAGTAGAGTTCCATTCCTTCTCGCCATTCCCACTCATCTGACATATCACATGGGTGGTGCCAATATTCCCATTAACCACTCCCAAAGTTGGCCGACATTGGAGCCATTTCAGCAACTGGGATTGACACAACCTGAATTTCCAGGGCCTTCAACCATGCTGCGTCAGATCGAAGAGTTCCGCGCAGCTATGCTTCGGTTCTTGGGATTCTTGCCATCTACCTCTGGTGTGCCTTTGGGGCCCACTGAGCTGAGGGGCCCTCCTCTTGCTATTGACGGCGGGTTCGCCCTTGGTGCTAGTGGGACCCTCTGTGCCACTTTTTCCTTTGGCTCCAGGCCTGATGCTGCCCCCGGCGACCATCACCAAGTCAGACCCAGGTATGTCAATGCCTATGCTGACTTTGCCACCCAAATTGGTGGCCACCACTGTCCTTTCCTATGCCAACTCGACACTGGTCCAACTCTGACTGACATTAACCCCATCCAACCGAGGTCTCGGCATTACCTTTACCTCAAGGCAGACATTCTCTCCACTCCCTTTTTAGAATGGATTCCAACAATGATGGTGACCAGCGTGATGAGTTTGCTCAGCCCTATGCAGACAAGAATTGGTATGAGGACTTGCAAGATGGTAGTGGGCTGGATACCTCCCTGAAATCGGCCCTTTTCTCTCCTCCAGGACCAGCAATGGAAGAATCGGTGTCCTATGCCATGGATATGCATAGGGCGCAGAAGTGCTTGACCTCCACCTCCCCACAATGGAGGTGAAAACAAATGTCAATGAGGTCTTAACAGATACCCTTTTTTGTGGGTTGGGCTAAGCCTTGTACTGGCCCTCCTATGAACAGTCAGATTGCCAGGCGCAACCATCCTTCGCCGCACGACCCAGTCTTTTTGTCCCAGCACCCCTCTCCGGAGAGTCTTGTGGTCCAAGCTACCAATAGCCAAACTAACCCCAACAATTTCTCGACCACTCTCCATGATGGGGAATCCAAAAGAGTGGAGATGTTTGGAAAGAGGTTATTTTACTTAGCTTGGCCCTCCGATCTCAGCTTCTACATCGATCGCATCAAAGACCATCGGGTGGATGATCAGCTCTTTGTGGGGTTCGCTAGAGCAAAAAAAGGCAGGGCTGTGCAGAAGCGTGCCATCTCTCTTTAGATCGTACTCTGCATTAAGATCTGCTATGCACTGACGAAGAAGCAGCCACCAGAAGGACTGTGTGCCCACTCCACTAGGGCCAAAGCTGCTACCACTGCGTTAGCACGTGGAGTCCCTGTCCTAATCATATGCCAGGCATCTATGTGGGGGTCCCTCCATACGTTCACAAAATCTATTAAATCTAATGTCTGGACTGCCAGGTTCACTAAGAGGGGCATATTGCCCACTCGATCCTGCAAGACTTTCTTGTTTTTTGTGCATTTACAGACCCGCCTCCAATAGGTTGTGCTTTGGTATCTATTCAAAAAGTGAGGAATTTGCAGCTAGAAGCTTCTATCATAAGAACAAGTTACTTACCTTTGATAACACTCTTTCTGATAGAGACTCTATCTAGCTGCAGATTCCTCACTGACCCTCCCAACCTCCCTGTTCTGTGTTTGGATTCTACCCTTTAATAAAATCCCAAGTCTGGGAATCTTGCACACTGTCTACCATTTGTTTTTGGGGCTCCATGTCTGGGGCCATGGCCAGTCGCAAAAGCAACTGATGTCAGCACGCAGGACTGACATCCTATAAAGACCACACGCACGTCATTTCCTGAGCAGAACGGTGTCAGTGTGGAGCCACAAGGCACCACCTTCTGGTACAGAGGTAGTATGGAAAAGTTTCAGAATCCAGTCTGACACCTAGGGAATATTTCAATCAATCAATCAACACAGTGTTGCCCAGGTGGCTCCTTATGGCGGAGGAGCGTCACCCGACTGAAAAATAAAATGATAATAATACAATTTTATTATCATTTTATTTTTCTTACTGTCAGCTGAGGTTAGGGCAGGGCCATCTTGATGTGTCATGTCACAGTAGGGAGGAGTGTTGGGCACTTGTAAGCGCGCAAGCAAGTTTGGCTGGCCTTCTTAGGCCGGCCAAACAGACATGCAGACTTATGTTTCTCCAACCAAATTGTGCTGCACAGCCGGGTTGGAGAAAAGCCACAGGCTCCCTGAGCAAGTGTCAAGTCATCCTACTCAGGCCAATCACAGTGCTGCTCTCATACAGTAAATAAATAATATTACCAGCATGACAGCAGCACCATGATTGCCCCCTGGGAGCCTGTGCCGCGTAACCAGCATCGTAAGAGGAGCACCGAGGCAGCCGCAGGGGCAGGTAAGTGTTTTTATTTATTATTTTCCCCTCACCCCTCCTCCTGCGTTCACGTTGCACCACCACCCCAAAATTAGAGCAGCTGCCACTGGTGTTGCCTCCATCCCTCTTTCAGTAAAATTATCATATTAAATATTTAAAAGGGGAGGAATCTCCTGCTAGCTAGAGTCTCTACCTAAAAGAGAGCTACCGAAGGTAAGTAACTTTTATTCTAGACGGGGAGATGAGTTTTTATTTTTTATTCAGAGCATTTATTATATTGAGATGAGGGTAGTTCCTACACAAGGTTTCGACTAATACTTCACAGGATGGAACTTGTAAGCGGACCATACTCAGGAATGCCATTCCAAGGTGTAAAGCAACAAGATCTAAATCACAGCTGACCTTAAAGTATTTTGTTTAGATGCCAGCTTTGTATTGTTTAAACCACCTCCGATTTCACTTCCATGCTTGATACCATATTTTGGGCTGGTCGTGCATTGAAATAGTGTCTCAGGTGAAAGTATAATGAAAGCAAACTAAGCCTCAAACCTTTGCTTGAAGGACCTTAGAGACTCTGGAAAAATGGTTGCTCTTTTTGCTGTTCTTAGACAAAGTAATATCTAAACTTACATAGTGTAATACTAGCTCTTTTTCATTTCCTAGTGACTGCCCTAAGCACAGTGAACCATCACAAACATTAATGCTTTAATTTTAGAAAGTGCAAGTATGTAGCTTCGCTAGTTATAATCATTTGCTAATTAATATGCAAGACCATTGAGAGATTTGTAATACCCTTGCTTGTAGCAGTTCACCCTTATGTAGTGCTGCTTTTGACAGTAGTCATATTTGAAAAACCAACCCACCTTTCCTAGGAAAATTCTTTTTTTTTCTGACCTCCTTCCTAGTTGATGGGGTAAACAAACATAATTATAAGTGGTTATCCAATTCAGTCCAGCAAGAGTTAAACTACACATAGAGGGGTCCTATCTCTTTTTGGGATTTTTAATTGTTCGAGGTGGGGGTTGTTGTTGCAGGGAAAGCCTCTTTATATGGACTTGTCTTCTGCTTTCTCCTAAATAATATCAAATTTGGTTTGTGTCTCAAATGTAGTGCAATGTGTTCCTGAGTGAAGCTCTCACAAAAAGGATAGGTTTTTCCCTGTAAGACCTCCAACCACTCTCTCCCCGCAGCTCCGCTGTGCTGTCTCTTGCCTCCAGACCCCGACCTCCTCCTTGGGAGGTTCGAGGCTGCTGCCCGCTCCAACTGGGACCAGACTGCCTGCAACCACCGTAACCTTTCTCAGCCGTTTTTTTTCTTAATTTTTCCCTGTTGTGCCACTGTTATTGTGCCCATCTGTGTCTTGCTCTAATTCCACCACTGTTTTTATTTTCTCGTGCCTGCCTGTTCCTTTCGCCGTTGGCCGCTGCTGCCCCTGCGGCCCCTCCCCCCCAGAATTCCCCCCTGGAATTCCCCCGCTCCTGCCTCCCAGCCTCTCCTACCTCCCACCTCCCCTACTTAATGGCGGCCGCTGTGCGGTCGCGCGCAGCGGGCGCGCCGCCGGCATGCTGAAGGCTCGCCAAAGGCAAGCCCATCTGCGCCCGTCCGCGGCCAGCGCCAGGAACCCTGGACCTCCCACTACCCATCGCTACGACACCATCACCCTCCTCGCACTCAACCCTGGAAGAATTAGAGAATGCCAACAGGCCTCGCCAAACATGACCAACGGCCAGTTCTCCTGCCTCCACTGCCGCCAGACCCTCACCGCCCCACTCGCCTCCAACACCGCCGACGCCAGCACAGGCGACACCCTAAAATGCATCCTCCTCAATGTACGTTCCGTACACAAACACGCCATGGAAATCTGGAACCTACTCGACTCTCTCTCGCCCGACATCGCCTTCTTCACAGAGACCTGGACCAACGCATCCTCCGCCCCAGACATCAGCACCGCCATCCCAGACGGATGCAAGATCCAGAGGAAAGACCGCCCCAACTACCCAGGAGGGGGCCTCGCCATCGCCCACAAGAGCACCCTCCGCCTCACAACCTCCAGCGAAACCTTCCCCTCCGCCGAACACCTGCACTTCCAGATCCAGACCACCCCCAAAGCCACACTCCGATGAACCCTCATCTACAGACCCCCGAACACCCTTCGCCACCACCATCACCGACTTCATCGCACCCCACGCCATCGCCTCAACAAACTACATACTCATTGGAGACCTGAACTTCCACCTCGACAACCCCAGCGACCCCAACTCCACTATCCTTCGTGACAATCTCGCCAGCATCGGACTTAAACAACTCGTCAACACACCGACCCACAGAGCAGGACACACCCTCGACCCCATCTTCGCGGCAGGAAACAGCGTCCAATTCAGTCACACAACGCAGCCGCCATGGACCGACCACCACTGCGTACACTTCGCCATCAACAAACCCAAGGCACCCAAACCAGCCCCATGCCCACCTCGAAGGAACTGGAGCAAGGTTACCGACGAGCAACTTAACTCCACCCTCACCCGAAACAACCACACCTGGGCACCCGACGCAAACGACGCAGCCAGAGAACTCCACACCTGGATCTCCAACTGCGCAGACGAGCTCGCCCCGCTACACAACTCCAACAGACAACGCCCCAGGAAAGCCTCCTGGTTCACCACCGCTCTCCAAAAAGCCAGACGCACCTGCAGACGCCTGGAGAAGAACTGGAGAAACACCAAGACAACCGAAAACCACACCACCTACAAGGACGCCATGACGGACTACCACAACCAGATCAGAGCCACCAAGAGGAACTTCATCCACAACAAAATCCTGGCCAACTCCACCAACTCCAAGGAACTTTTCAGTGTCATTCAAGAATTCACCAACCCACGCAGCGAAGCCACAGACATCACCCCATCCCAAAACCTCTGCGACAAGCTTGGAACCTATTTCCACCTCAAGATCAAAAACCTCGACGACAACTTCATCGACCATCCACCAGGAGCCACAGACGGCACCCCGCCCCCAAGAAACACCAGCCAGCCCACCATCTCCAACTGGACACCGATCACGGCCGAAGACACCGCCTCGACCATGAAAAGCATCCACTCGGGGGGGGGGGGGCCCCCACCGACCCCTGCCCCCCTCACATCTACCACAGAGCTGCGGCCGCCATCGCACCCGAACTACAACGCACCATCAACACCACCTTCAAAACAGGCACCTTCCCAGACGACTGGAAGCGTGCAGAAGTCAGACCCCTGCTCAAGTAGCCCACAGCTGACCCCACCGACCTCAAGAACTATCGGCCTATCTCGCTCCTCCCCTTCGCAGCCAAAGTTGCAGAGAAAACAGTCAACAGGAAACTGACACGATTCATTGAAGAGAACGCCGTCCTCGACCCGTCCCAATCCGGATTTCGAAGCAACCACAGCACAGACCGCCCTACTTGCCGCCACAGACGACATCCGCACCCTCCTGGACCAAGGCCACTCCGCAGCCCTCATCCTACTTGACCTATCAGCGGCCTTCGACACCGTCTCCCACCGCACACTAGTCGCCAGACTACACGACGCAGGCATACAAGGAACAGCCCTGGACTGGATCCGATCATTCCTCACTGGAAGAAGCCAAAGGATCAGACTCTCACCCTTCCTCTCCGACCCCACGAAAATCACCTGCGGAGTCCCACAGGGTTTATCACTGAGCCCCACCCTCTTCAACATCTACATGGCCCCCCACGCAGCCATCGTCCGACAACACGGCCTCAACATCGTATCCTACGCCGACGACACCAAGCTCATCCTCTCCCTCACCAAAGACCCCACCACTGCCAAACTCCACTTCTAGAAAGGAATGCAAGACGTCGCAGTCTGGATGACCAACAGCTGCCTGAAGCTCAATGCCGAGAAGACAGAAGTCCTCGTCCTCGGTACCACCCCTCCTGCATGGGACAGCACTTGGTGGCCGACCGCCCTCGGAAGCCCACCTACCCCCTCAGACCACACCAAGAACCTCGGCATTGTACTCGACTCATCACTCACCATGAACCGACAGGTCAACGCCGTCACCTCCAGCTGCTTCAACACCCTCCGCAGCCTCTGCAAGACCTTCAAGTTGATCCCCCTTGAGTCAAGGAAGACAGTCACCCACGCACTCCTCACCAGCAGACTGGACTATGGAAACGCACTCTACGCCGGCATCAACAAGTCCCTACTCCGCAAACTCCAGACAATACAGAACACCGCCGCCAGACTTGTCCTCGGCATCCCCCGACACGAACACATCAGCCAACACCTACGAAGTCTCCACTGGCTCCCCGTGGAGAAAAGTCACTTTCAAAATCCTCACTCATGCCTACACAACAATGGACCCAAATACCTCAACGACAGAATCAACTTCCACGTACCCAAAAGAAACTTCCGATCTTCCAACCTCACACTGGCCAAAACCCCGCGCATCCACAGAGCCAGAGCAGGCGGAAGATCCTTCTCTCACTTTGCAGCCAAGACCTGGAACGAGTTACCGGCAGACATCAGACGCGCCCCCACCCTGAACACCTTCAGGAAGACCCTCAATACCTGGCTCTTCGGCTAAACAGATCTGCGGACCCCCCCACTAAGCGCCTTGAGACCCTCACGGGTGAGTAGCGCACTTACAATTCCCTGATTGATTGACTTGTGGTTGATTCTGGCTTGTGTGATCAGGATTGTCGTGCTAGCCAGTTTCAAGCAGGTGCATAGTACTGGCACGGAGATTGAAGATAGTTCATGTTAGACTTGGCATCTTTGGCGTGGTTTCCCCTGACTTTTTGCCTCTACCTCCTGTATTTTTGATGCTGTGCTGGATTTCGTTTTTGCTGGCTTAGATGCTTTGGGCACTTTGCCACTGCTGATCAGTGTCAAAGTGCAAGTGCTCCCTGTGTAAATTGTTATTATGATTGGTTTTCCCTGATTGGCATATTTGATTTATTGGTCAGTCCCCAGTAGAGTGCACTGAGTGTGCCAGGGCTGGTAAATCAAATACTACTAGTGGGCCTGCAGCACTGATTGTGCCACCCACACGAGTAATCCTGAAACGGTAACTCAGACTTGCCACGGCTGTGTCTGTGCGCAGTTGTTAACTGCCATGTCGACTTGGCAAGTGCACCCACTTGCCAGGCCCTAACCTTCCCTTTTCTTACATGTCAGTCACCCCTAGGTCGGCCCAAGGTACCCCTGTGGGCAGGGTGCAGTGTATGTGAAAGGTAGGACACGCCCTGATGTGTGAGGTATGTTCTGATAGTGAATTACTGCCAATTTCGTTTTTCACTATTGTAAGGCTATCTGTCCCCATAGGAAAGCATGGGAGTTAATTTATAACATCTTATAAATATAACTTACCATTGGGACCACATAGGAAAATAAAGTTTAGTATGCCTGAACTCTGAATCTAAAGATGCATCTTTTAGGAAAGGTGATTTTTACATTCTGAGTTTGAAAATACCACTTTTAGAAAGTGGCTATTTTCTTGTTCATCCATCCTGTGTGCCTCTGCCTGCTTGTGGATTGACTGTCTGGCTTTGGAGTGACCGGGGCTTGGGAGGTGCAGTGGCTCCAGGAGTCTGGATGAGTCGGCACTAGGCTGAATAGGCCTGATCTGCATTTGGAGTGGTGGGAGGAGTAGAACCTGTACTTGAATAGGGCTCTGCCTGCCTTCCACAATTATGGCTCCGCCCCCTGTGGTGTCTGGAGCCAAGGTTCACACTGACAATGGATGTTGTTGTGCACTTGCAGTGTGCTCCCCAGAACTGGATTGAACTGGGCTCAGAGCCCCTTGCACAAAGACAAGACATTTTGGGGTATAAGTGAGTGAAACCAGTCCCCCTTTACCCCCCCCCCCCTAGCAACAGGGATATTCTACATCAGAGGGTGCTCTGAGACAGCAGTAATCTGCTGTGAGCTGTTTAAGCTGTGTTTAATAGGGACTGTGCACTTCGTTTTTTGGCTAGGAGAGTGAGTGAAGTTTTATACAAACAGTATTGTTAGAGGACAGTTTGTTAGGCCCTTACCTGCAGAAGTCCAAAGTGTGGATTGAGCCTGTCTGTCTCCTAGGAGATTATGAATAGAGGAGCAGCTCCCCAGTCCCAGCCCCACCCCCAGGCCAGCAAACCTAGGACTTCTGATTGGCTCCCCAGCTCCCAGGCAACCCTGAGCCCTCCTCTCACACCTGCCCAGGCCCCTTAAGGCTTTGCTGGGTGCACCCCAAAACAATCTCCTCCATCTTGTGAGTTGCAGTCTACCTGTGCCCCAGATTGCAGTGAAGCAGAGTCCAGGAAGTGGTAAGGAGGCAGACTAGTGCTGTCTCTTTCCTAAGAAGTTAAAAAGCGATTTTCCCTACCCGTGATTGTATCATCTTTTCTTTTTTATTTCTTTAACTGTCTTTGCCTGTGGTTGTTACAGTTTAAAATTGTAGTTTTAACCTGCCCGTGATTGCATAATTTATCACCTATTTTGTGTTTAAACTTATGGTTTTCCTTGCCCGTGACTGCTTCCATTTAACCTGTTGCATTGTGGGATTTGCAGTCCAAACTCTCTAGTTTTTCCCTCTCATTCCCCGTGACTATCAGTTTTTTCCCTCCAAATTTCTCCTTTGCTCTGTGCTAAGACCTGTATGTTAAGCAGTGCACCCCCAGCCACCATTTTGTGTTAACAAGTGAGTGAAACCAGCCCCCCCTAACCCCCCCCAGCAACAGGGATATTCTACAACAGAGGGTGCTCTGAGACAGCCGTAATCTGCTGTGAGCTGTTTAAACTGTGTTTAATAGGGACTGTGCACTTCGTTTTTTGGCTAGGAGAGTGAGTGAAGTTTTATACAAACAGTATTGTTAGAGGACAGTTTGTTAGGCCCTTACCTGCAGAAGTCCAAAGTGTGAATTGAGCCTATCTGTCTCCTAGGAGATTATGAATTGAGGAGCAGCTTCCAGCTCCCTGCCAGCAAACATTGCCTGCGGTCGCAGTGACCTTATATAGGCTGCTATTGGATGCTACATATGTGCACTGATTGATGGTTGCATCTGATGTTTCTATTGGATTAGTGTTAAGCCTGGCACCATTGGCGTGGGTCTCCCTTCCATTTTTTGCTGTTGCCTCCTGTGTTTTTGCTATGCTTTTGCTGGTCTAGATGCTTTGGGCACTTTGCCACTGCTGTTCAGTGCCAAAGTGCAAGTGCTCCCTGTGTAAATTATTGTTATGGATTAGTGACTCCATGATTGGTTATTTGATTTACTTGTCAGACCCTAGTACAGTGCACCATGTGTGCCCAGGGCCTGTAAATCAAATGCTGCTGGTGGGCTTGCAGCACTGATTGTGCCACCCACAGAAGCAGCCTGTCAAATGTGACTCCGGCCTGCCATTGCTGAGCCTGTGTGCAGTCTGGGACTGCCATGTCGACTTGGCAAGTGCACACACTTGCCAGTCCCTAAACCTTCCCTTTTCTACATGTTAGTCACCCCTAAGGTAGGCCCAAGGTACCCCTGTGGGCAGGGTGCATTGTATGTGAAAGGTAGGACATGCCCTGATGTGTGTGGCAGGTCCTGATAGTGAAATACTGCCAATTTCGTTTTTCAGTATTGCAAGGCTATCTGTTCCCATAGGCCAGAATGGGCAGTTAGTTTATAACATCTTATAAACATAACTGGCCCTAGGAACAAGATAGGAAAATAAAGTTTAGTATGCCTGAACTCAGAATGTTAAAGTGCATCTTTTAGTGAGGGGGGATTTATACATTCTGTGTTTGAAAATACCACTTTTAGAAAGTGGGTATTTTCTTGCCTAACCATCCAGTATGCCTCTGCTAGGTTTGTGTATTGCATGTCTGGCTTGTGAGTCACAGGAGCTGGGAGAGGGCTGTGGCTCCAGAAGTCTGATGAGTCAGGGCTGGGCTGAATGGGACCTGGGTTGAATTTAGAGTAGGGGGAGGAGATTACCTTTCACCTGAATGGACCTGGTCTGCCTTCAACAATGCTGTCTCCACCTCCTGCCAGGAAGCTGCATCAGTGAGGACAGAACTGGTTTTGGCTGGGTACAGACACTCTCTGCCTTCAGAGAACAAATAATGTGTGTGTATAAAAAGAGGGTCCTAGACCCCAGACTTTTAGATCACTTCTGGGAAATCAAGAGGAAACCTTTGCCAAGGAGAAGAGCCAGATAAGCTGAGGAGGAATACTGCCCCTGTGCTGTTTGCTGTCTGGTGTTGGCCTGCAGTGGCTGCTTGCTGCCAAGGAAAGGAGAAGAAGGACTTTGCTGTTTGCTTTGTCACCTGCTTGAAGAAAAGATCTCCAAGGGCTTGAAACTGAGCTTGCCTCCTGTTCTGAAGTCTCAGGGACACAAAGACTTCACCACCAGCTCCCCTGAATTTCCTTGCTGGGAATTCTAACCTGCAAAGAGGTGCCTGCTGCTGTTTAGGACCTCTAGAGACTGTTTGTTGCTGGGAGCTGGAAGATCGACGCAATGAGGAAGAAGCGTTTCGCATCCGCACCGATTCCTGACGCATCGCCGAGCCACGGGGAAGAAGCGTGCCGCATCCGAACTTGGTTCCGACGCCTCGCGAGCAACCAGGAAGAAGCGGGCCGCATCCCCACCGGGTCCCGACGCATCGCCGAGAAACCCGTCGCAGCACCTGCTGTGCGGCTGCAAAAGATCACGCATCGTACCGGACCGTCGCATCGCATCAAGCCTCCATTTTGTCGCATCGCACCGGATCGTCGCCACGCATCGAGGCGACCATCTTGTTGCATCGTAACCGGAACGCAGTAAGAAACAGACGCATCCCCTCCTCTCCGGTAAGGAACCGACGCGTCACCTCCCCTGCGCTGCGCTGCAGTAAGGAACCGACGCATCACCTCCCCCGAAGCAAGGAACCGACGCATCACCTTCCCTGCGACCCTTTTGTTTGTTTTGCGTGACGCATCTAAGGTACTTTGTGAGAAAAGTGTCGCATTTACAACTTGCATTGAATTGAACTATTTCTACCATTTGAAAGCCTTATTTTTAATACTGTATTGTGGATTTTTGTCGTTTGGTCTTGTTTTGAGTTTAGATAAAGATTACTTATTTTTCTAAACTGGTGTGGTGTCCATTTGTAGTGTTTTCACTGTGTTACTGTATGTGTTCACAAATGCTTTACACACTGCCTCTGAGATAAGCCTGTCTGCTCGTGCCAAGCTACCAAGGGGGTGAGCAGGGGTTATTTTAGAGTGTATCCCCCTTACCCTGACTAGAAGCAAGGGCCCCTATTTGGACAAAGGTACCTACCCCTGCCAACTAGAGACCCCCATTTCTAACAATTAGGGTTAGTGTTCTCAGTGGTTGGGTATTTGAGGGAACTGATTGGTTCCTGGGTAGGTGATTCTATTGATGTAGGGCTTAGGGGTAGTGATCTGATTGGTGGATAGGTTTAGGGTTTCGGATTGGTTCCTGGGGCTGAGCTTTCTATTGGACGTAGGGCTTAGGGTTTCGTACCTGATTGAATACTGAGACTAGGGCTGTGAATGGCTGTAAGAGGCTTGTCTCCTATTGGTCCTAGAGCTAGTGTTGTGATTGGTTAGGGTTAGGGCTAGGGTTCCCATTGGCCGAAGGGGTCACCTGATTACTAGTTCTATTTAAGGGCAGGGTTCAGGGCGTCTCAGCCCGGGCATTGAGGTTAAGGGCGGAGAGGACAAGGGCAGTTGCCTGTTTGAGCCTGTTTGAGACTGGTCAGGACTAGGGCCAGAAATGCTGCCCATTTTCCCATTCAGTAATACCCAGCCCACACCATCCACAAACATAGTAGCACAATCACACCAAATGTACACCACGCACAACCCTATGCACAAACCAATGTACCAGCATACACTACAAAACCAACCAAACCACATCTATACACCCTTCTATCCCAACTACCACACATTTCCACCATCACCTACAAACAGTACACAACTCTATCCTATACCACTAACCAATCCACTCATCACTAACACAACGCCATTCAACACCATACATAACTACATCCCATCCAGACACACACTCCCTGCTCTAATTACTCCTAACAGACCACTTTTTATCACTTACAAACATATAATCATATAATCAGCCTTCCATCATTTGTCCAACCAACACCCTCCTCTTCCTTCTACCATAATAACACTAACGCACAACACATACACTGCACTGCACCACACTTTTTAACTCTTGCAACAAACGAGTCTAAGACAAACACTCTTACCTCTACTTCAATCCCTCCTACACACAACATACACTCTACTCATAAACACATCACCACCCCCTCTACCTTACAACCTCCTCTCACAAACAATACTATACAAACAAATCCATTGCATGAAACAAATACACCAGCACGCCTTTTCACTACTCCTCAAAAACAAAACATATCACACACACCAGCACAACAAGATCTTCAAAGCGCGGCGGACGTGGCAAGATGGCGGCTACGTGACCACTGCGAGAGTCACTCTCTGACCGACAGCTCTGCATGTTTGGTGAACCCTTAGCGGAATCCATGCTCGTTTGAATCGCGACTAGGGGAAGAAAAGACGAACTGATGCCCGAATGAGTGTTCGACAATATTTTCAATTGTTTCTGCGACGAGCGGCGGCGCTCTTTACCTTTGGAGCACAACGATTCAGAAACTGGACATACCTGCCGCCGGGGAAGGCATTGTTTGCCGGGAACTCTCTGCCGGGATCAACATCAGGCGGGATGGCTCCACGGAAACCCGTTGTGAAGGAGGGAGCGAGCGGCACCAAGACTCTTCCTGTGCTCAAGAAATCTGCTGCACCAAGGGGATCAGACGCTGTTCGCAGGTTCAGCCAGGAGGGGGCGGAGAACACTGACAGAAGTCTCAGTGGCGAGCGGCGTCTCGTTGATGCTGCTGTAAGACCGAAGATTCAGATGGTGCCTGGGATGTTCTCTGGAAAGGGGGTAAGCGGCAGACAGGTCAAACCCTCGTTTAAAGACAAGATGGTAAATAAATCTCCAGTGCGGGAAAGAGATGTAGACAATGCGAGAAAGGCTTTACCCAATACTCCATTGGAGACTGTAATACTTGAAATCCCCAAAGCTCTCAATGCCCTTGACACTTCTAACGCTCTACCGAGTGAAGATTATAATGCTGGGTCCAACGAAAGGGGGCAGGAAGGAATGATACTCAGTGAACAAGGACAGAATGATAACACGGAAATGGCAATATGTGCGGAGTCCAAAGATTACAGCACTGATTTACCTGAGACAGGAGATAAAATGTTAGGTACACTGGATGTGGAAAACTTCTTTTCTTTAACCGACGAATCGGATCATACCAATGTTAGTGATCCCGACAACACAGAGCTTGATGCTTCTAGGGATGATAGTGATAGCGCCCCCACAACAACGGATACCCTGAAGAGGGCAGTTAATCGCACAAAGAGGAAGAGTGCTCATGGGTTAGAGAGCGGAAGTTTTCAATCTGATACCAGTGAACATCTTCAATGGGATTATTCTGCCACTTTGTTGGATACAGGAGTTGATGAAGGAAACACGAATGTATTTCCGTGTAAAGACTCAAGGGCTTCTGGCAATAAGACAGAATCTACTCCCTCTATGGGATTAATATATGCCACACTTAAATCTATGCAGATAGAGGCTCGTCAAGAGCATAAAAGAGCACAGCTTGCGAATAAAAAAATCCATGGTGCAATACTTAAGACAACGAAAGCCTGTACAGAATTAATAGCTCGAACCACTGCTTTGGAGGAACGCGTAGGGGGGCTAGAGGCCGGGCTAGAGAGCACTGACCAAAAAACTACTGCAAATGATGCTAGGATGACTGATATATTATGGAAACTTGAAGAATCTGAAAACAGGCAGCGAAGAAATAATTTACGACTGCTAGGTATAGAAGAAAATGCTGAAGGGAATGATATACGGGGTTTCGTGCTGAAACTTTTTAAAACGGCCTTTCCCGAACTATCACATTGGAATTGGGAAGTTGAACTTCAACGCGTACACAGATTCCCTTTGATGTTAAAAAAATAACTCTGGCTCAAATGTTAAGCCTCGAGCTATTCTAATTTTTCTGGGGAATTTTCTATTGCGTCAGGCAATATTCGAAAAAGCGAGACCGGATGCTAAAAGAACGGCCGAGGGGCAGACCTTCTTTGTACAGCCGGATTTCTGCCATACAACGGTGGAAAGAAGATGGCGGCTACGGCAAATGATTAGCCCCTTCCAAAAACAGGGTTGTGAAGCATATTTAATTAATCCTGCACGTTTGAAAATTATTCATCAAGGGAAGGTTAGGTTATTCACCTTCGAGATTCAAGCGCAGAGTTATTTGCAGGAACTGATAGATGGCTGAATATGTTTGCGAACTTTGTCAAAGACGCTTGTATACTGCTTATTGGGTCTTAGTATTTATTTTTTTGGTTTCTTAGACAGGTTGGGGAGTGATCTGGGAGCACAGTGGAATGCAGGAGGCATCACAAGGGTCTGAGGACCTATTTTGCCTTAGTGAGGGGTGGGGGAGAGGGGGTGGGGGGCGAGGGGTGGATCCTAAATTCTATAATGGGAATTTTGCAAGGTATTGTTTATGATTTTTAGATGTGCTATGCTTGAATTTAATGATGTCAATATACTCGGATTTGGTTTTTATTTCTGATGGGGAAACTTAGAATTGCTTCTATCAATATTTGTGGATTAAATGATCCTGTCAAAAGGCGTAGGATAAATCAGGATTTTCGAATCTTGAAGGCTGATATCATCTGCCTTCAAGAGACCCATATAGAAGCAGGAAGAAGTAAAATTATGAATTTTGATGGGTATCAATTGATCTCATGGACCATGCAAGATGTTAGAACCAGGGGCGTTGCAATATTTGCTCGACGGGGTCTTGCCAATTTTCCACGATCTCTTACGGATAAATTCGGTAGATGGGTAATTTTACAATGTTTAATTGACAATTGCCCGTTTACATTATGTTCGGTTTATGGACCGGTATTAGATGATCCTGAGATGTTTAATTGGTTGAATTTAGAATTGGTGGGCTGGCCACTCCCAATCATTTTATGTGGGAACTTTAATATAAACTTGAGTTGCCCGATATCTAACCATCCTGAGATAGGGTATCAGGGGCGGAAAATTAAAGTTTATAAATCCCTGTCCCAATTAAAGGAGTTTCATGGATTAATCGATATATGGGCACAACTAGAGCGAGATGACCCAGGGTTTACTTATTTCTCTGCCCCACATAGAACTCATGCAAGACTGGATTACTTTTTTACTTCCCAATGTATGATTCAGGGTAGTAAAATCACTAAATTTCCGAGAGTAATGTCCGATCACAACCCTCTAGTACTGGAAGTTAATATTAAACGTAAAACTCAAATAACATGTTGGACTTTTAATAGGGCTCTGCTAAATGATAGATCTTACATTCATCATATGGAGAGATGGATCCCTAAATTTATAGAGGAAAATTTGGGAAGTACAAGTATTCAAAATGTTTGGGATACTCTGAAAGCTGGGATCAGGGGCGAAACGATTAAATATGGTTGGGAGACCCAAAAAGAGGAGAAGAGTAAAATTAATGTACTATACGATATATTGGGGAGGCTGAAACTAATCTGGCCAAGGTTTTATCTGAGGGTGGGGATGCAGAAACTGCACAAACAAGGATCACAATTGCTAAATCCGCTATAACTGAAATTTCACTTACCAAATCAGCAGGAAGATATTTAGCCTGGCGATCCAATCTTTATGAAAGTAATGAAAGGGTGGGTCATATGCTAGCAGTTCGGGCCAGAGCAAAGGAGGTACAAACACGAATTAATGAAATCTTGGATCCGGATATAGGTTTAGTCAAGGACCCAGAAACAATACTTTTGGCATTTCAAAAATGTTATCAAAAATTGTATACGGAAGATATCAAAGATAACTGTGGGGTACAAGAAGATATCGAGAGATATCTTGAAGAGATTACATTAGGGAAGCTGACTTCTCAAGATCAAACCATACTAGACGCTCCAATTAGATTGGAGGAATTACAAATAGCTATAGAATCTCTTCCTGCGGGTAAAGCGGTTGGTACTGATTTTTTACCAGGTGAATTTTATAAAGATTCCGGATGCAACTGATTTCATTACTGTTTGAGATGTTTAGTCTAGTGCAAGGTGGTGAAGTACCCCGGATTCTTGGAAGATAGCTAAAATTGTTGTATTTTTGAAGAAAGGTAAAATTGCAACTGATCCTGGATCATATAGGCCCATCACATTGATTAATAGTGACACGAAAATTTATTCAAAAATTTTTGCAAATAGGCTAGCGCTGGTTATTAAAAAGTTGGTATCTCCCCAACAACATGGTTTTGTTCCTGGTCGGGAAACTATTGATCATATCCGACGGACAATTGCCCTTTTGATTACACCAAGGTTACAGGAGACCCTATGGCCTTAATTCTACTGGATGCAGAAAAGGCATTCGATAGGGTCTCCTGGCCTTTTTATGGGCCGTCATGGCAAAAAATGGTATCGGAAAAGGATTTATTAGAGCAATCCAAAGCATGTATAAAGAACCTACTGTTAGAATAGCGATGATGGGAGCTTCATCAGGGTTAATAAAGATATCACGTGGGACGAGACAAGGTTGCCCGTGTTCCCCATTATTATTCGCCATCTATATTGATCCTCTGATCAGGAAAATTCTGGGAGACCAAAGAATTCAACCTGTATATGCCAAAGAGGGGATGTAAAAATTTTAGCATACGCCAATGATCTGGCTATTATAACACCTGCTCCCAGTCATGCTCTTGAGGAAATAAATATCCTAACTATACAATTCGGCAAAATCTCAGGATATCATCTTAATGAACATAAAACCCAGATTGTAATAAATGATAAAATTATACTACAGGATCAACGAATATCACAAAGTGCTAGATATCTGGGTATAGAGATTAGTTCTAAAGTAGAAGATATTGTAGATATTAATTTTAAACCACTGATACAGAAAATAAAGGCTGATTCTCAAAGAATAAATAATTTACATCTGACCTTAATTGGGAGAAGTAACGTAATCAAAATGATATTTTTACCCAAAATTCTTTATTACTTCAGAGCAATTCCACTAGAGATAAATACATTTTGGTTCTTTAAATTAAATCAAATAGTTTCATGGTTTTTATGGGCTGGACAACGCCCACGAAGGGCTCTTAAATACATGACTTTAACTAGAGATCGGTGGGGGTGGTCAGTACCAATCTTTCAAATTTATTATTGGGCATCTGCTCTGAAACAAATGGCTGAGCTGTTGAAAGGGGAAAATTTGGGATTTGGGGAAGTATCTATTTATCGTTTAATCTATGGTGTTGAAGCTAAAGGACTCCTTATGCGTCATATAGACTATGCTTATTTCAAGAGGGTAAAATTTAAGGTTTTGTTGGGTGCGTTCCGGGTCTGGACTGTCGTCCGGAAAAAGCTCTTGATTGGTCGGATACATAGATACTCCCTCTCGATAATAATAAGTTACTCCCGAAATATTTCAGGATGCATATTTCAAAAATTGGAATAAGAAAGGAATTCTGTTTATAGATGATCTAATCTCTGACACTGGAATATTTACTTTTGATTCAATTAAGGAAAAGTTTGGGATTGGGAACAATTATTTTTTAAATACCTGCAGATAAGGGATTTTTAACCAAAAAGGTAATTTCTTGTAATAGAATTCCTTTATTAGATTTGATTTTGGGGGTCGATCCACAATGTCTATGCTTTATAAACTTATTAATAAAGGGATGGGGGATGATATGTCCAAACATCTTGACAGGTGGCAAGTAACGTTACAAGCAGGGCAGGGAGAGTGTGAAGACTCCCTTCTGTTTAGTCAGACAGCATGTATATCAGCAAGTTTGCAAGTACAGTGCTTCAAGACATGGTGCAATCTTTATATTACTCCGGCTCGAATCTATAGATGGGGTGGGACTTCTGGGATACATTGCTCTCGGTGTGGATTGCTGGCGGCGGACAGTATTCATATGTTTGCTACCTGTCTAAGTCTTTCCCAACTGCTGATTCAAATTGAACAACGCCTCGATTCTATATTGGGATACTCTATTGTGTTAACTCCCAGGTTATATTATTAGGGATTAGTAATAAGGAAATGGAGGAATCTGATCGGAAATTGGTTTATATATCAATGGCAGTACTTCGGCTATGTCTTGCCAGTATCTGGCTTGATCAGAATCCACCTTCTATACATGTTTGGTTTGGGAAATTACTTTCTATTTATAAATGGGAGATTTCGGTATTTAGAAGAAGGGAATCAGGGCTAGAGTAAGGGGTTAAAGATCTGGGAACCTTTAACGAGATGGTTAAATAAAGATGAGGATTAATAGACATTTAATCCTGGGGAATGCTAGAGGAATACAGGACTAATTTCTATTTCTTTTTCTTTTATTTTTGTATCATTTCATTTGGTCGGGATCCACCGGGGCGGGGGGTGGGGGGGATAAATGTATAAATATGGATCTCAGTTAATTTTGGTATTGTATAATTTGTAACATTTTGTATGTTCTGATGTCCTAATAAAAATTTAAAAAAAGATCTTCAAAGCGCAACACCTCATAATACTTACCATCACAAAATACAAACATACACCCACCTTTCAAACCACACAAAGGAACAGACTCCAATGCCAAGCTTTCTCTCTTCCACCACACCTAACACAGATACAGCAACACAGCAACTCTCTTCCAAACGCCTCTCATCCATTGGACAATTTAGAACCTTACTACATGACCCACATGCTGCACCACCACCCCTGACTCCTACACCTTCCGCCCTAAACACATGCAAAAAATATAAGCAACGTGCCACACCTCACAACTTCGCTTCCCCATGTCTACTGCACAACAATGTTACACCACGAAAACAACACAGCACACCAACTCACTCTCAAACACCATATCCACCACATACACACGCAGACCCATCAAAATGCCTTCTTAGCATGCTGGATGAGGAACATGATACAGAACAGCCCTACAATTGCTATCCTAATACAGCTAATACCAGCACTAAAAACACACCTGCTACAAACCCACACAATACTGATCACTCTTCTACAAAACAAAGTCTCACTATCACCAAAGCCCATTCTCTAAACTGTCTACTAATAAATGCTTGATCCCTCTCTAAAAACAAACATCACATCTACGACCTTCTCACCGATGCAAAACCAGACATACTATTCAGAACTGAATCATGGTTGGGAGATGATATGGCTCCAGTCCTGCATGAAGCTGTTCCTCTAGGCTATCAAACGATTACCCAAAATCGTATAGGCAAAAAAGGAGGTGGTCTAGCTGTTGTGTTCAGGCAAACATTACATATCACTAAAATTGACGACATCACCATAAAGAATTGTGAGGCTCTTCTCACCATATGCAATCCTACACCGTCTTCCTCCTGTAACTTCCTGCTCCTTTACAGACCTCCACCTAGCAAGGCGACATTCCCAGACACACTTCTAGACACAGTTTCAAACCTGATAACAATACACTCCAACCTATGCGTTCTGGGTGACCTCAACATTTGGTTTGACAAACCCAATATGACCCATTCAAAAACAATAATCACTGGCCTAGACGCACTGAACTTGCATCAGATTGTCCACAAACCCACACACATCGCTGGACATATCCTAGATGTCAGTTTTGCTAATACTGAACTAGTTACATTTCAAACTATAACTCCAGTCACATGGTCAGACCACCACTTACTTCCTTTCCAACATAAAAACAACACTAACCGACTCACCTAAAACTACTTTACATCCATCCACCTAAGGGCAGTGGAACAAACTCAATTTGGAACACTTAGAAACACAACATCCAGTACAAATCTGGAAACAATAAATTCTGTTCAAAAACTATATGAGTGGCTACAGGAGGTTTTTGACATCCTGATACCACTCAAAACCACACAACAGAACAAAAGAAAAAAAGCGCCTTGGAGAAACATAGAGATAAAAGACATAAAAAACAAATTAGAAAGCTGCAACGTACCTGGCTCAAAACAAACGCCAAACAAGACAAACTTCACCTACAGAAAATTAACAGATTATACAAGTCAGCTATCAAAAAAGCTAAGAAAAGGTACTATTCAGACAGAATTCAAAATGCTAAATGTGCAAATAAAGAATTCTATAAAATACTCAATGAATTTCGCAAACCAAATTGCCTAGAAGGAACTCATCCTGTTACTCAAGATTTCCCAGACAAACTGGCAAATCATTACACGGACAAAGCAGACACATTGGACTCGTACTTAAAACAGAAACAAAGCACCAGCACTAACCCTTGTACAAAACAACAATCCAAGAATACTCTAACCCAGCCTCTCCGTTCCTTCCAACACATCTCACACGATGAATTTATGGACCTGGTCAAAGCAAGCAGGCCTGCTGGCAGCCCTTCTGACCCGTGTCCACCGCAAACTTTCAAGACAATTCTTTTAACAACCTCTGCTGCCACTCCAGTAAGAAGAATCATCAACGATTCCTTAACTACCGAAATATTTCCAGAAGAACTCAAAAAGTCACACATACGCCCTTTACTGAAGAAAACAAACTTGGACCCGCTGAACCCTGACAACTACACACCGATTACAAATGGACCTTTCCTGGGCAAACTGATAGAAAGAGCAGCGTTCGCCCAGATGTCAAAATTAATTGAAGAGAATGACATACTTTCAGACTTCCAAACAGGATTCCGTCCGGGAAGAGGCACTGAATCTGCCCTCCTTGCCATCTGGGATGACCTGAAGAATACAGTAGACCGCAACGGGGTTGCTGCGCTACTCCTCTTGGACCTCTCAGCTGCATTTGACATGGTTGACCATGACACTCTGAAACAAAGTCTCTATGAAGCCGGCATAGAGGGGACTGCTCTAGACTGGATCGCGTCCTACCTTCGAAACAGAACTAATGGCATCCATACCCCACCTTTCTCTTCCAAACCATACTCCACAAAAGCAGGGGCCCCTCAAGGCTCTATCATCTCGCCCATGCTTTTCAACATCTACATGAAGTCATTACCGGTACTGATCAATCACTTTCACCTCACGTGCTATAACTATGCAGATGACACCAAATACTCCTTCAACTAGAATGCCCCAAAGACATTGGAAAATCCCCAATTTTCAGTTGTCTCAGAGCCGTGGATCAGTGGATGACTTGGAGCCATCTCAAATTGAATGCTTCCAAAATGGAAATACTCACGTGTGGCGGTTGGAAACATTATGACCCGCTTGCCGCCTGGCCTGATGAACTGGGCTCACCGCCTAAAGTATCGAAGGAAGTAAGAAACCTCGGAATGACCATGGACTCCAAGCTATCGATGAATGCCCAAGTGGACAAACTAGCGAGATCAAGCTTTGTGACTATAAAAACGCTGCGACGAATTTTCCCTCATTTGGGATTTCCACACAAGGTCCAAGCTACCATCTCCCTTGTTCTGTCCAAACTCGATTATGCCAATAGCCTCTAACACGGATCACCTTTAACGACCATGAAAAGACTACAACGGATTCAGAACTCGGCTGCCAGACTACTCTTGCATATCAAACCGCGAGACCACATCTCACCTGCCTTGGAAGCCCTGCATTGGTTACCGGTTGCCAGAAGATCCACGTTCAAGCTGCTTTGTATTACCCACAAAGCAATACATGGAATGGGACCGCTCTTCATCAGGAATAAAATCACCAAACACATTCAACAAAGGAACCTTCGCTCTAAAGGGGCACCTCGCCTCAAAATCCCAAGATACAAGAAAAAAACCATGGGTGGCACATCCTTCTCTGTTCAAGCAGCCAAACTATGGAACTCTTTACCCCCCAAAATAAGATCCACGGACAGCCACCTTATCTTCAGAAAACTACTCAAGAATTGGCTCTTCCCAACATAAGCACCACACGCAAACAGAAATTTACAGCATATCCCTCTGTATATAAGCATTTATTTCACTATAGATGTGTACCTATCCTTGTACATTGTAACGATTTTAAGTAATCATATACAATAAACTATTTGACTATCCTTGTGTATTGCTTTGTATAAACATGTAAAATAATTATGTTGTTAAAAAAAAAAAATTAAAGTACAATAACACTTGAAAACCGGAGTTTATCTGGTGCATCTTTGGTCTGCATGTACTTGCTTCCATTGTGCATCTATGTACCTTCCATGTACTTGGATCTGTGTCTCTGTTACTTTTCTCCTGAAAAAGCATATCCAATGCACTACCCTATTTCTCATCCTGTACCTCTATCAATATATTTAATCTACATATACTTACCTCCTTTATGCATCTATATACTTTCAATGGACTTATGGATCTATATATTTATCACTTTCTTCTAATTTAGCATATCCAATGCACTACCCTATTTTTCAGCCTATACTTCTCTCAGTATATCTTCTAGCCCAACTTTCTGACTCATCTCAAACTTCTTTCTACTACTCTTTCCAATGCACTACCCTATTTCTTACCCTATACATCTATCAATATATCCTCTACATCCACTCTCTCATTTATTTCAAACCCCATACCACTACTATGATCCCCAAAATAACCCTTTCTAGACTCTCCCCTACTCTACCCCTCCTTGCATCATCTGACACCTCTTCTACTATACCGATCCCCCAAAACAAACCTTTCTAAACTCTTCCCTCTGACTCTTCCCCTCCAAAACCCCTTTTTACTCATCCAAAAACCTCCACCTACAATGTGACCTCCAAAAAAAAAAAATCTAAATCCTTCACTCTTCTATCCCTCCACTATCCTTTTCAATCAAAATAACAGACTAACATGTTCACTTCTCAAATTTCATATTCCACTATACTAATTCACCACTAATCCTTTATGGGTTCCAGAGTAGCATGCTACTCGCCAATAAAGTGCTTCAACACCCCATCAGGGTTACAAGCGCTATATAAATGCAAACCTTTTTCCCTTTTCTACCCCTCCCCAACCCTTCTCAATCCAAATAACTGACTAACTGATCCACCACTCAAATTACTTTCATACTTCACTATACTAATTCAACACTAATCCTTATGGGTTCCAGAGTAGCGTGCTACTCGCCAAAAAACGCTTCAAAACTCCAGGGGTAGCAAGCGCTATATAAATACAAACCTCTTTCCCTCTTCTATCTCGCCGCCTACCCTTCTCTATCCAAATAACTGAATAACATATCCACCACTCAAATTACTTCATATTTCACTATACTAATTTTCAACACTAATCCTTTATGGGTTCCGGAGTAGTGTGCTACTCGCCAGAAAAGCGCTTCAACACCCATCAGGGGTAACAGGTGCTATCTGAATGCAAACCTTTCTTCCCCTTCTATCCCTCCGGTATCCTTCTCACTCCAAATAACTGACTAATATCCACCACTCAAATTACTTTCATATTTCACCATACTAATTCACCACTAATCCTTTATGGGTTTCCGGAGTAGCGTGCTACTCGCCAAAAAAAGCTCTTCAACACCCCATCAGGGGTAACAAGGGCTATATAAATACAAACCTTTTTTCCTCTTCTATCCTTCTGCTATCCTTCCGAACCCAAATAACTGACTAACATATCCACCACTTAAATTACTTTCATATTTCACTATACTAATTCAACACTAATCCTTTATGGGTCCTGGATTAGCGTGCTAGTCGCCGAAAAAGCGCTTCGACGCCTCGTCAGGGGTAGTAAGCGCTATATAAATGCAATTACAATACAATACAAGTATCAGACCCAAAACCCCAGACTTTAGACTACTTCTGGAATCAAGAGGAACCTTTGCTGAGGAGAAGAGCTGGAGAAACTGAGGAGAAGTACTGCCCTGGCTGTGTGTCTGGGGTTGGCCTGCAGTTGCTGTTTCTGCCAAGGAAAGGAGAAGGACTTTGCTGTGTGCTGTGTCCCCTGCTTGAGGAAAGTCTCCAAGGGCTTTAGTAGAGCTGGCCTCCTGTTTTGAAGTCTCTGGAACACAAAGACTTCACCCCCAGCTCCCCTGAACTTCCTAGCTGGGAGTTCTGACCTGCCAGGAGTGCCTGTGACTGTGTGGGGCCTCTGGAGGTTGGTTCTGTTGCTGGGAGCTGGTAAGCAACGCAACACCAAGGAAATCAACGCATCGCTCTTACTGCGACAGTTTTTTCGACGCAACGCTGTGGTGCGAGAAGAATCTCCCTGCACTGCCGCGCCGCTGCTGAAACCGAGGCAGCGCATGTCGCCGCTGCAAGAATCAACACATCGAGGGCTCGCGGCTGAAAAGGTCGACGCAGCGCCGCTCGCCGCCGCCGCATCGTTCGCCGACACATCCCGGACTTCCATGCATCGTCCCTGTGCGTCAAGTTTTCCCCGACGCATCACCTGTGGATCGGAGTCGTCTCAGAATCGACGCACCGATTCCCCCTACAGACCGGACCCGACGCATCGCTCCCCTGTGTACAGCGGAACTGTCGCATTGCATCCATGAAGGTCTCGGGAACGACGCATCTTTGTTTTTTTACGCTTCTCATCACTGCGGCTGTTTGGCTTGGTGAATTTTGTCGCAACAACAGGTACTTTGCAAGAAATCACGCATCCATAGTTTTCTATGGACTCAGTTGCTAAAACCTTTTGAAAGTCATTTTTCTTAATACTTGTATGTTGGACTTTTGTCGTTTTGGTCCTGTTAAGTTTAGATAAAGATACTTTATTTTTCTAAACCGGTGTGGTGTCCATTTGTGGTGTTATCACTGTGTTACTGTGAGTGTTGGTACAAATACTTTACACATTGCCTTTGGGATAAGCCTGTCAGCTCGTGCCAAGCAACCAGGGGGTGTGAGCAGGGGTTATCTAAAGTGTGTATCCCCCTTCCCCGGACTAGAAGCAAGGGTCCCTATTTGGACAAAGGTACCTACCTCTGCCAACTAGAGACCCCCATTTCTAACAGTTCAATTAATTGCTCGCACACATTTTACAGATAGTGCAGAGAATAGTGTACCTAATTCTCTGAGTCACCAGGAGCCTGTTCACATCTTTGAGGGCCAGAGAAGCAAGATTAAGATTTATTTAAATTCACTCATAGACTGGCTGCTTTGATTTGCATTCTTTGGGCTTCAAGATTTCTGTCCTGGTGACCCCACATAAACAATGTTGCCATAATCCAGTCTTACCAACTCAAATGATCTGGTTAGTTCAATGAGTAGTTGCGGAAATATCCTTCTCAATAACAGGAGCTAGAACTTGATGTCCTTCATTGCTGCTGAAATTTGATGGGCAACAGATAAGTCAGTGTCAAACAACATCCCTCAGTTGTTTACTGCTTGGGATGGACTCTGGGTGGTTACTAGTTCCAGTAGCCAGGAGAATAACTGACATAATTGAAGGGCTGTTGCAGTGGTAGCAGACTATTTTCCAATGCACTCCTAGTTGGACCTATAAATGGAATGCGATTAGCACAAAGAAGTGGAGGGTATGCCATCCCATGTAACATGAAGGAGGTACACTAAATTTGGGAAATCAGAGACATTAACCAAGTCAAAGTCTAAATAAATGAATGAGGGCTAGAGAGCAGCCCTTACTGACATTGTAATTAAAGGGAAATTGAGTGATTGTCATACCATTGACCTCGCAATACACTTAGTGTGTCATTTCTGATTATACCATTTGTATTAGCCTCCGTAAACCTGGTGGTGCAGCCAGCAAAAATGTTTGTCCAGGGTAGATTCCCATCCATCATATTGAATGCCTTGTTAATTTTGAGGAAAGCTATGTAAAGATATTCGCCTCTGACCACAGCATCCTTTTTGTTCATGGATTATCAATCAACTGGGATTTGTATAGCGCAGCTATTCACCCGCAAGGGTATCCAGGCGCTGGTCTCTTGCTGCTCGAGTGGGCTTAGTCCTACAACTAGGTCTTGAGTCCCTTTCTGAATTCCAGGAGGGAGGATGGGGTTCGGAGGTGCAGGGGAAGGTTGTTGCAGGACTTAGTGATGAGGTAGGAGAAGGCGCGTCCTCCACTGTTGCTTCGGCGGATGCGGGGGATGTGAGCGAGCGTGAGGAAGGCAGAGTGCAGGTGTCTGGAGGGTTGGTAGAAGTTCAGGCAGTGATTGAGTCTACTTGTGTAAATGTTCCTTACAATGTAATGTACAGAGATAGGCTATAAACAATTGGGGTCAATAGAAGCGCCAGTCTTTTTTAAACCGGGACAATTGCCCCATGTCTCCTTGAGTTCGAGACTAATTTCCCTGCCCAGTTGTCATAGAATCAGCAGTCAGGTCTGCCATTCAGAGTTATTGGCAAAGAAATCAAACCGGTCATGAGATCCTTAAAGGACATTGTTTTATAGTACCACTAAAGCAAGGAAGAGCAGGAATATTAATTTGCATTTATGCAAGTCATGATTATTTCATAGTGGGTCACTTAATGCTTTCCTTCCCCTGCTCTGCCCTAATAATCTCCCAGCCAGAGGTCACAAGGGCAGTGCCAGGGATAGCACAGGGCAAGTCAGGGGATGCAGCTGCTGCTACCGGTTGCCCTGTTGTCAATGGAACCAACACTGCTCTAGTGGCAGAGCTATTTCTGTAATCATTGCTTTTAAAGTCCTTCTTGAGGCTTACCTCCGGCTCAGTCTATCTTTGTGAATCAACCTAGACTCTTCTAAGCCGCAGAGAAAGTTGTTTCTCAGTTTGACCGGGTACTCTTTTGCCCTCATTTCCCACATCCCTTGTGTTGTTTTGTCAGTTTATCTTTGGATCAGAGACAAAACTAGGTGGGCAACCAGCCTCAACACAGCTTCCCACCTTCCTATGTGGCAACTGAAGCATGTACTGACCTGGAAGGCATTCATTAACATACACAGATAGGTGATGTCTCATGTGTCCTTCCTGCTGCCTCAGGAGCCATGTGGCTACGCTCTTTAATCTGGCTCCATGGCTTGGTCCTTGGGGGGCCAAGGAGTGCCAAACCCCTACTCATCGATTCTCACATTAAATAATGGCCTATCTAGACATTGTGCAGGAGGTGCAGGTTTCTAGGCAGTGGGGGTCCTACTGGGCTTGCTTTGCCTGATTCTGGCCACCCATTGTCTGGGACCCGTATTTCCCTTTGTGAGCCCCGTGACTTATCCTAGAGTCAGGAGCTGAGTGGTTAGCCCCAGTTGGTAGGTGGCACTGAGGAAGATAGGCCATAGGTGTCCCAGCCCTTCCAGTCTGAGGGAAGCTTTCTAGAAACACTGGAGGCTGGGTAAGTACCACAAATGTCTCCAGCAGTGGTCTTGAGTGAATAGAGCATCCAACCAGGGCTAAGAAAATAGTTTCAAGATCTACACACTTCCATGGGAGCTTTAGAAGAGATGAATAATCCCAATCGCACCTAAGTCGTGGGAGGTAACAGTGGTCCGGCAGGGAGTACTGATTTTCCACTACCACAGGCAAGGTAAGTTGAACCAACACTTACACCATTGATTGTTTTGTGCAAAAAAATAAGTGAGCAGGCAATCTGGAATTTCAAATGGAGACCGACTTCCTGAAAGTTCACTATTGGTCTAGATAAATGAAAATGTCTAATGACAGCCACTTGTATCGGTCCTTTATAAGGATCATTTCTGGGCAATTTCTACCTGACCTTTAGCGTGGTTCTTAAAATGTGGCTCTTTATTCCTTGAGCTGTGCCATGTGCCCTGGCTGACCACCAATCTGCCTGGCACCGGTATTCTGGATCTTTGTTGCGCTCTATATGCCTGTTTTCATTCATGCATTCACTCATTGAATAAAAGCAATGTGGTCATTGGATAAGGAGGAACGAAAGAAAAGAGGTAGCAGCATACCTACTTCTTAAATTTAAGAGTTCCTATAGCAAGATGAATAACATACATCCAGTTCTAAATTCATATCTAGATTTTAGAAGGTTTTTGCTTCATAGCTAAAACTACAGTCTGAGATAAGAAGAGCTGCTAACCTGTGAGCTTGGAAGACAAAGGGCCAGATGTATCATCATTGTATTTTGCGAGTCCTTAATAGCGAATTTTACCGATTCGCTATTAAGGACTCGCAAAATGCAATGTATGTAGGTTTCGCAATAATAATTGTGATTCCTACATATTCCTTAATTGCGAATCGCAAATTGTGATTCGCAATTAAGGAATACCTTCCCATTCATTCCTTTGGGCCTAGAGGCATTCCTATGGGCCCAATAGGTACTCGCAAAATTGCGAATGCAATTTCAAGGGTGCAAGGGTGCCAAAAGGACACCCTGTTGCACCCATGAAATATGCATGTGTGCACATGTGGCGCACATACATGCCCTAAGGGCATGTATGTGCGCCACATGGCACTTTGAAAAATGCCAAAAAGTGCTTTTTTCTAGGAAATCGCAAATTACCACCAACTTGAAGTTGGTGGTAATTTGCGATTCCTTAAGACCAAATCGCAACTTTTGGGTGCTTCCAGAATTGCATTTAAGGAATCGCAATTTGCGATTCCTTAAATGCATTTGCAAAATGGGGAATCGCAAATTTTGCGATTCCCTATTTTACGATGGCCTTTTGGGATGATACATCCCAAAGGGCTTTTTCCCGTTCGCAAACGGGCCGATTCTGAGAATCGGCCCGTTTGCGAACGGGAAAAAGGCTTGATACAACTGGCCCATAGTTCACAAATAAATTCTTTAGCCAAAACAGTGATCTCTTTTTCTGCTTTTTCTAATTAAAGAAAGAGTGGGATTTCATCCACCATAGACTTCTTAAGATGTTCTAATATGGAAAATAGTCTGTCCAAGAGGTAAAAGCACCATTTCGATTTTACTTATTTCTGAAAATGGCTGCCTATACTGCATCCGTAAAGATACTTTGGGGATCCAAACCCCATTGGTAACAAATGCATGCCTGATTTCCCACGTTTCAGAGGCCTATGGAGAGATTGTATGGGTTGGTACAGACAAACTTCAGCGCCAGGGAGTCTGAGGGGATTTGCCATGTTTTGGAAAAATGAGCAGAACCAACCAATAAGAGCTAAAACACAGATTATGCCTGAAGCCCCCCTCTCGCACCAGACTGAATGGAACCAAGATGTGGGGACACTTTCCCCACATGTCCTCCTTTGATTGAGCTTGAGAACACATGCTGCATCTTTTGAGTCGTATTGATTAAAAAAAAAATTGCTTTTAAAAAAAAATACCCATTTGCCATGAATTCGTGAGACCGGATAAAGAGGAAAGCGGAGGCGTGTCTTTAATCCATATATTCCTTAGGTTATGCCGAATTTTTTGTAGATTTTCCACAAGCCTGAGGTTGTGTCATGTAATAAAAAGAGCTGCCACGCTTTACTAATACCATCATTTATTACATAGTTGCCTTTACTGACGACAACTCCTATTAAAACCCACATTTATTTGGTGTGCTTGACTCTAAGGAAAACATTTCCTAGGTTAAGAGTCAGGGATTTTTGTTTGCCAGTTTAAGAACTCAATGAGCTATTAAACAATTTTGTATAATGAGAAAACTTCAGATTTTCTGTTGAATCTTCAACGTGCAAACCGTTACCGGCACAGGACTTTGACCAAACACTAGCTCTAAGTGCACTGAAAATGTAGTGTTCAAATGCACCATAAGTTTAGCCGTTTGTACATCCTGGTACCATAATTTAGCACATTTATTAACAAATTCAGTGGCTTGAGAAGTGTAAATTGAGTACCCTACTCTGACAACCTGAGATTTCCTTCACCATGGTTTCTCTTTAATTGTGGAATCCCTCGAACTCTTGGCTGGCAGAGTTGAAATCTAAAACCTGGAAAGCACACATCTCCATAACTGCCGCAGGCATAATAGCTTCTCTCTGTGCCAGCTTCCTACTTTGACCTGCCATTTTATCCTTCGCCTTCCAACTGAAGGCATCAGTTCAGGAAATTGTGCCAACAGTGACCGCCAAGTATGACAGAGATTATTAAAAATTAAAAATAAAAACCTTCTTAAAAGGGGCTAGCTCCTGTGATTCGTGATGTGGCATACATTTGCTTGTCCCCATTAGGAATTTAGCTGGTAAATATGGGAAGGGGGTGATTCACTGGCAGCTCTTTATGATTAAGGCTCCTGGTTTTATGGTATTTATTTTTTAAACATTTCCGTCTCTATTTGTCCATATTTATTTTTTGGCCTTCTTATTGGTACTTATCTGTATTTATTTCATTTTGTGAATAAACAAAGCTGTAACTCGAATATTTCCACAATCATTTAACCAATAAATGTGCACTCATACTTTGATGCTGTTCTGGTTTCAGCACATTAGGCAACCAACTATAATAAAACAATAAACCTTCATGAAAATCTTTACATAATAGCACAAACATATGTTGAGATATGCAGTTATAAAAGAAATCTCATGCCGTTTTTAGGTCGAGCCTGGGCAGCGCATGCGCTGGTCTGCGAGGCATGCTGTACTGAGGTAGGGACTTGAAGCTCCACCCAAATTTTTCATTGGCTTGTGTCATTGTCCACTGTAATCTGTGGCTGTTCAGTGGTCAAAAGGCTTAGTAATCCCTCCTTAGTACCGCCTTGTCTCATTTTGTAACCTCCCATGGCGACATACCCTGTTGTGTGTTGTTTCGGTAGGCTTTAATTACAGCCTCCGAGCACTATTTTCTCAAATAGCTTTGTCCTGCCTGCTGTTGGGATACTCTCTCTCCTAACGCTTTTTTTTTTCTTCATTTTTATAGCACCCATTTGCAATACAATAGGTCTCGCATTTGCGAGAGTTTAAGCTATTGGCATTGCAAATTACAATGCCTTTTATTTATCTGTTTTAAAAACAACACATAAATAAAAGCCATTGTCATTTATAATGCCAATAGCGCAAACTCTCATAAATGCGAGACCTATTGCCTTGCAAATGCTTGTTTTAACTCCATACGCTCTCAATTTGCATGACTACTGGCTCGGAATTTGTGAACAACAACATGGAGAGTCACTGAAAAGATGCCCAATTCTCTGTATTTTTCGACTTATAAAAAAAAAATACAGAGAGACAACACATTTTTTTCTGTCTGTATTTATCTGTGAAAACGCAAAACTGGGAGCTTTATTTATGATGTATTTAGATCCTGGTGCGGTAATCTGGAGAGTTACCAGAAAAGATTTGTTCAGACGTAATTTCTACCAGCTTTCTATAGCGGAAGAAAGCAGCTGGTGAAATCTCCCAAAAATACCAGGCTGGCGTTCGCTATTACCACTGCCCCTCCCACTAATAAAAATAAACAAATGGGATTAACAAATTACTACACATGTTTTCTGCTCTGTTACTACCGTGAGCATAATCTGGACCATTGACTTATGCACTCGATGCTAGCATTAACATTTATGACATGGTAATTGTTATTTACCAAATAGACTAACTCAGTGGGTTTCTGGTTCAGCACAAAGCTGATATGTAACACAGTGCACTTTCACTTCTGCAAAAATTGTCTAATGGTTTCTATAAATGAGTCAGAATGTAAGATTTGAAGCTGTCCTGTACAGCTCTGAGAGCCTCTTCCGGAAATGCCACCCACCAGTGCTCTCCTTCCAGTAACGGGAAGTGATGTCAGGCATGGAAGAGTTCGACCATCTGGCACAAGGCCTCCAGAGATTTCCCCCCATTTTATTCCTTCAAACCTTGGACAGTTTCTCTGCATTTGCAGTATGACTTTTACACAGCACTTACCCAGAACAGACTACCGGCCCACAGCCTTGTTGAGTTCACAGTAAATTTACACTATATGCACCTGCATGCATGGTGTTCATAAATTGCAATCCTAGCAACAAACCAAGAGAATTCTGTGTATGAGAGGGCTTTGCTACGAAGAGCTTATAACGAGGATGTTACATGACCGGCACTTTCAGACGAGGAAAGCCAAAAAACTCAGTGGGCCACTTATTGTTGGCGTAGAATTACTGCAAAAGGTCTGAAAATAGATTTATTTTTATATATTGTAAGGGCAGCTGTCCAGTTGGTAAAATTCTATTTTTCATAGATCATTTAAAATCGTGGGTTCAGGATGAATGAGGGGAAGCAAAGGGAGTTACAAATGGTTACTGGGGGGGGGGGGAGGGGAGTGATTCCCAATTAGGCAAGGAGAACGGGGTAAATTTGAGACTGGGTTGATGTTGCTCAAAAATTAGGGCAATGTTCAGGTTTCAAAGTCCCTTAAGCTTCTTGGACTGCCATCCAAAAGGTGCCTTTTGATTTTAGTTGTGGAGCGTTGACTTTAGTTATTTGCATATGGCATGCCAACAAACAGAGTATTTCACTCTATTAATAATGTGCTTTCAGGGGCTTTAAGAAATCTGTGTTTCAATTCTGCATGGTTTCATAGCTATATTTGCTTAATTCTTTTCAACAGAATTGCCATGAAAGTTGACATTGTAAGACACATGCAATTTCATGGAGCAAAATGTTGGCAAGTTGACCCCAATACTCTACAACCAAGATGCAGTGCAGAACCAGAATATCACCAGCAGGTCCTGTACGCCTATCTATGTTTAGATTCCTTGGTTTGTTCAGTGTCACTGTCCCTCCAATCGGAATGTGAGATACCTGTGTTTATAACCATATTAGCAGAGCAGCCACCATGGGAGTGTTATCCACAGGCCGAGGGTGTGCCTGATAAACTCAAGCAGCCATTACGCACTGCAATGTGTAACTTGTAAATGATTCTAGCACACACACCTGTGTACTCAGGGAGGTGTGGGAGGAAGAACTATGCTCTGCTCTAAAGTGTCCACTAGTGCATAAAATGGGAAGTATGTGGATTTGAGTCATGTAAAGCACACAGATTAACAATCCCACAAGCATCTGTACATGTGCCTGAATTACAGTATGTGTGTGTATGAAGGTGAAATGCTCCTAATAGTAGCAAGTCCAATACCAATGTACTTCAACCCAAGCCTGTGTCCTCTCGGATTGTCAAACACATAATTCAGGGGCGCAGCAGACATAACATTTCTGGGGGTGAGGGAGTTGGGGATGTGTGGGGGACTTCAGGGGCAACCTTGTGGACTTTCCATTGACCCTATCTGAGAACCGCACGCTCCAGTAAATGAATACAATTCCATAGTGTTGTCGTGAAATAGTGAGGCAGGCACGTAGTCACAGTTTGTGAATGTAAATCACAATAAAGCATACTTGTGGAGTAATTGGACCAAATGTTAAAAAAACATGTTGATGAACCTTCAATCTTAATGAACTAAGCAGGGAGAAAAGACGAATAAACTAAATGTTCTTAGTGCTGTCTCTAAGACTCAAAAGGCACCTGGACTAATTTGAAATTGTTCTTTCTTGCTGCAGGCCTCTATAATAAAATCATGAACTTTAATTTGAAAAACCAGATAATATCCTGCACCGTTCAGTGCAGGGGACAAATTATTTTGCTGTTGTCTGTATGTGAACTGACTCCACCATATCTCTATGTATGTAGATTATGGCAACGTGATTCAGTCTTTTCTGAGACATAGTTGATCTTGGCCAAGCTTTCAGTCGGGGGAGACCACTGAATCGTCTCCAGGCCTCACAGGAAGTTATTAGAATAACTAAAAGACTTCTGTAGTAGTAGGCGCAGCTCATGCCAGGGAAAAGAGGTGGGCCGGGGAGAGGGACGAGGGAGATAAATGTTTAAAATAAAAAAGAACTTACCTGCTGCCCTCCACCATTGCGTCGCTCGTCTGCTCCTCTCCTCTTCCGAATGCACAGGCTCCCAGCCTGCCCTGCGGCCAATCCTGAAGCTGCTCTAAAGCATGAGAGCAGCTTCAGGATTGGCCTGAGCGCCTTCGATTTGCGCACCAGGTCAGACTAGGAGTCTGTGCCTGCTTTCTCCAACCCAGCTGGGTTGCTGGATTGGAGAGAACTTTCACTGTGCATGACAGTTTGGCCGGCCTGAGAAGGCCGGACAAACAGCCATGTGGAGTGAGGGGAGTGCACATACTACTACCCTCAGTGCCTGTTGTCACTGTGGCCCCGCCCCCAAGACTCGGCGCAAGGAAAATAAAACAATAATAAAATGGGTTTTAAACCTGTTTTATTATCATTTTATTTTTCATGTTTTGAAGGGTGCTGGCAGGGGAGGCGATGCTCCTCTGCCATAGCGGAGGAGCCGCCCCTGTGTAGTAGCTTCTTAACCTGTGTAAAGAAATCTCTCTTTATTGGAAGCATTTGTTTGGAGTATGTCTGCCAGTGCCAGGCCTAAGAGTACTTGAACATACTTGACAATATAGTTAATTGAGCTGAGAGCAGCAAAGGGTCATTTACTTGGTATTGAACAATAGAATCAATGCAGTTGCTTGTTAATAGTAACTGTTCATTTTTTGCATAGGTTTGGATGCCTTCCTGTTCACAACGCAAGGTAAGATGAAGAGAAACTGTATCTAGAAGTTCAAAATACTGAGTTCGATAGTAATCTCTGATCATCGGACCATTGCAGGATGAAAAATTTCTGCTGCTTCATCGTCTGTCCGTTTAGGGACTCACCGCTGTTTAGGCCCTTCAATGTATTAAGATGGTACTTAGAAGTCATGTGGTTATGGGAGCCGAGCAGAATGTCAAACTAATTGTCATTGCAAAGCTTTAGTTTTGCACTTTTTGCTACATTCACAGCAGATAACATAACGTGTTTTTGTAAAGCGCACGTTCACCTGTAGGCATCTTGGCGCTGAATATCAGATGTTTATTGTTACCCAATTCAATGGTACTCATTTTATCGACCTCAGATGGATAAAAGGCTGAGTGGACCCACCGGGCTTTGAACCTGTGACCATGAAGTCGAACACAGGGCCCATGCAGTGGATGCATTAGTCCACTGAGCCACCAGACCCGGCAGATAGTAGTCCTGCTATAGTTTGCTGGTGTTCTTGCATGGATATACTCAAACATTCCAGCTGTGGCGGCTGGTGAGATTTTAAAGTGGTGAGGTGTAACACTGGCCACGATTTGCCAGTAATGAGCGAGCAAACCCAAATCTTACAGAGTGGCGATGACTGGGGGGATTCTCTCCCAATAAATCTTTTAAAACAAGAGGACATTATGCATCTAGACTACATTTATTAAAGAAATTGTTTCAACATCTATAGGTATGAAAGCAAAATTCTATTGGGGTACCAACAAGGCCCTGACATACTTTAAGAAATATTTTCAACAATTGATCAACTGCCAAGAGTAACCACATTGCAATAAAATAGAACATGCGCCAAAGTCCTGTCTGCCACTCTTGCCATTTAAACTATATATCTATTTGCTGGAGAGAACTTGTGGTGCAGCATGGTTTTTAGATCGAAGTCTACCACCCAGTGGAGCCGTCTGGTTTACTCAGGACATTCTGGGGACAGTCTGAAAGGTTCCCTGGGCCAATTTTGCTTATTAACAGTCCAGTAAAAGCTTTGGGGGAGGCAATTTTTATTCATTTGCAGGCCTGAATTAGTCTTAATAATGTATTGTCCCCATGTCAGTACGGTTTTCGTCCAGGGCTTGGTACGGTGGACCAGTGCCTGAACCTGCATTTGACTGGGGGGGAAGTACACGATCGCCAGGTGCTACCCACTGCACCTGGCCTTTATGGACTTCCCTTCAACAGGGTTAACAGGGCAAAATTGTGGCCGATTTTAATGGAGCTGGGAGTGGAGGTCCCCCTGGTGAATTCCTTGTTTATCCTGCATGAGAATTTCGGGGCCAGGGCGTGCAGGGAAGACTACTGAGGTTTTTTCTCTATCCATTGAGGCACGCCAGGGGTGTATTTTAGCCCCTCTATTCTTTGGCATTTATACTAATGAGTTAAGCAGCCATTTGTCTGTAGCCACCAGAGACTTGCCAAATATAGCTAATGTTTTTGTCCCAGCATTGTTATATGTTGGCTACGCTGTTTTAATAGCATGCACCCCAGGCACCCTACAGATTTTGGTTGAATCGTTTGTAGCTTTCACAGGGACTTTAGACATGTCAACCAATGTTACGAAGTCCCATATCATGGCATGCAGCCCTGGGAAAAGGAACATAGACTGGTCTGCAATCCATAGGGAATCTATCAGCTCGGTGCAGAACTTTAGCTACCTTGGGTTACTTTTAGTACATCAGGCTCCTGGCAGCCGCAGGTAAACGCCACCCATTTGAAACTGAGCATGGCGGCAGGCTCTTTATTTCTTGTGTGGAAAGCAGGCCATGGTCATATCCTTCCCTATTTCAAGATCTATAAATTGCAGTGTCCCCACAGCTGCATATGGAGCAGGGGTGTGGGGGTTTCATAATGCCTCCCCTATTCAGCTTGAGGAAAATTGGATATGTAGAGAGATACTGAATCTCCCACCTACTAGCTTCAATTTTATTCTACATTCGGAGCGTAATTTGCAAAATGTTTCAGACTCTATTAAGTTGGCATCACTTTTGTTGTGGGTTAGGATATGGACCGGTGATGGCTAAAGTTTTAAGACGGAAGTTGTTCTGGACTGCCTTAGCCTTGACAAGGGTCTGTCAATTCCTTGGCTGAGGTATATTAATAAGGCTTTCAACGATATTGGTCTCCCAGAAATGTTCACTGCCCTGGCCAATTAAAGAAGTCCGATGAGGGGCTGGCGAATTCTTGTCATGCAGAATTGTGTTTATCATATAGATTAGAGGGGGTTTTAGTAAGCACCATCAGCTTGATTTTTACATGTTTTTAGCCTCAGTAGAGATGGCGTATTATCTGCAGTTGGAGCTCTCATGGGAAAGTTAGCTACTCTTTAGATTCAGGGTAGGCACAGTGTGGCATTTATTGTGTTTCCCTGATGAACCGACGATCTGGAGGAATCACCTACTAGTCTGCCCTTGTGATGCCCTGCAGAACAATCATTATGCGTTTTTTGTAAATGTTATAAATCTCTTTTCCTAATCTGTCTTAAACACATCCTGAAACCACTGGTGTTTCAGAAATGTATTATCTGGCTTTTGACAAATTTTAGCTAGGTAGGGCTCAGATAGTCGAGACAATGCACCTGTAGTGCATTTTTCTAATGAAAACATTTTTATTGAAATTTGTCCAACTATTCTGTGAGCAGAAGACATGAACAAAAAAAAACATCCACATACATAATGAAACCAAAGAAAGAAACATTGGCGGTAGATGGGGCAAGCAACAACGGGGGTAGAGGGAAGGGGAGGGGCGGTCCGGACAAGCAACAGAGCAGGATGAGTGTGAGGGAAGAGGGGGGTGGGGGCAGGTCAGGCAACTATAGGTGAGAGAAGAGGGGGGATGCAAGTAAAAGGAAAAGCATGTACCTCTGAAAGCGGCAATCAGTGTAAGGACACTCGGCAACGGAAACAGAACTTGGACCATGCTCCTGGGTAGGGACAAACACACAAAGAGGACGTAAAGCCAGCACTTGCTGACCAAAGAAAAGCAAGAAAATGAGTGACAATGAAGCCAACCAATGAGCGGGGGAGGGACGGGGCAAACTGTCAAAGATTCGAAGGCACCCCGCCAAACATATTGAAGAGCATAAAACAACCGACAGTGTGATCAAAGCATTTGTGTCCTGTCTGAAGAGAAAATATATATATTTTTTTAATAACCTACTGTTCTTTTTTTAAGTGATTTTAAGGTTTAGGGATTGGTAGAGATAAAGGGAGGTGAGGGTGACTTGGGGTTTGGTTAGAGGTAAATGAAGGTGAGGGTGAGGGTGACGAGGAGCTAAGTGATGGGTAGAGGTGAGGGTGGCTTGTGGGTTCAGGGGTGGGTAGAGGTATGGGGAGGTGAGGATGACTTGAAGGTTCAGGGGTGGGTAGAGGTAAAAGGAGATGAGGGTGACGTGATTGGATATTATAATATGGTACTGCCTGTCATTGTACACTATAGTATGGTATGGTAGTATATGTCCTATTATTTTATAGTATGTTATGGTATGGCCTGGTATTGTATAGTATGGTAAAATGTGGTATAATATGGTATGGATTGTCATTGTTTTGTTTGGTATGGTATGGCTTGCTATTCTATAGTATAATATAGTATGTTATGGTATGGATTGCTGTTGTATAATATGGTATGTTATGGTCTCTTACTTTATAATATTTTACGGTATGAGTATGGTAGGATGTGTTATTGAGGCGCACAACCTATAAACTGCTAACAGCACGTATACACGTATATTTACTCAAGTACCAAGACAATCAGTTGGTACAATTAAAAAACATGTAACTTACATTGGCTTTCCCAGATTTGGAAGGAAGGCGGCATTTCACGGAATGCAACCAAATCGAAGACGAGTCATGAACATACGCACCTTTATTGAATTATACTACAACATGTAACTTTATTAAAATGTAATAAATTGTGCTGTTGTTTTGTTACGCGGCTCGGACAAAATTGGCCAGAGAAAAGCAGTTTATTGGTAGGTGAAGTGTTGAAAAAATCTGGAAAGCAACAAGCGAGGGGAGCAGCAGGCTCAAGAAGAAAAAGCAAAAACTAAAAGGGATAAAAATAGATAAAAAATTTGCTAGATCACCATAGGACAGTGTAAAAAGAACATACAAGAAAAACACTCAAAAAAATAAAAGTACCACAATCTGAGCGCAAGCAGCGCCGAAGAACACTAGCTAACAAGTCAATCAGTACTTGGTCCATGCACCAGGGAAGAAAACAAAAACACAGAGACGTACTGAAGTCGACATGCACAGACACGCATTCAACCAACAAATGGTATGCAATGGGTGGGCTAAAGGTCCCTTTTTCGAGTTTTTTTTTTTACAAAGAAACAATAGATTGTTGCAAGCTACAGCGCATGTATGCTGTTTCAGGTGAGGCCTAAATATAGAACTACCTTTCCCATCCCCCAGCCTCTACTGAAGAGCCATATATGGAGCCATTAGTGACAATGCCCAATATTTCCCTTGCTAATTACCTAGGGTCGTAACCTCTGACTTCCTCATCTAGTAGAACATTAGTGGGAGGGGTCAGTTTCATCGCAATTCCATGATATTATTTTGCAGTTTTATATAGTTCAAACTCCACCTGACAGTACTGGAGTGCCTACATTAAATGAGCACCAGTTACATTACACACAGTGCCATTTTTTTTTTTAAAGACACAGGAATATTAAGTGATCTGCCCAGAATCACAAGATGTTGAGCCGACGCCGGGACCCAAAACCTATTCACCAGTTCCAAAGTCGACAGCTTTTGCCATAAGGCCACATCCTCCAACCTGGGTAATAGACCCAAGCCGACTGTGTACTATATCTTAGCTTAAATACAGAAATGGCCTGGCTGGCATGGACAGGAAACGGCAAGCGTTGTTGATACCAACATTCAGGAACACCGTTCAAACTCGAGCCGAATCATGGCCCAGCGCTGAGGAAAATGTTACGAAAGTTCAGTTTCTGCACATTTCTGAACCTTTCAATGCTTCAGTAGGGTAAACCGCGTTAACAATGCATGCGAAACAACGCATGGCGTTACAACGCGGTTGTTACAATGACCGTGTTGTTAGTTCGCATACCGTTACAACGCAAGTCGGAACAACGACTTGCGTTGTAAGGGGCAGAAGGTGTTGGATTTAAAATCCAACACCTTCCCTACTGTCCGCACAGACTGGAGTTGGAATAGTAAATTCTACTATTCCAACATCCAGCGCCCCTTACAACGCAAGTCGTTGTTCCGACTTGCATTGTAACGGTATGCGAACTAACAACGCGGTCGTTGTAACGCCATGCGTTGTAAACGCATGCGAAATAAGGTGGCATATTCCTTCAGTAGTAGTGGCAGTTTTATTTGTTTTCTGTCTCCATGGTTCTGTGTGTAAATTTCCGAGGCTGAGAAATGGGCCCGATGGGCCACATTGAGATCTCTAGAAAACAAAGGTGTTTATGCACTCGCCGCAGAGACCGCACAAGGTTAACTTTTTATCACAGGGAAGAGACCCGGCACGAGCTGCATCCGTGAAAGCCTGTTTCACTAACAGAGCATAGGAAGAGTGGGCCACATCCGTGACAGGCTGCATTTTGCACAAAACACGTGCAGCATCAATACAAGATTACAGACGGATCAAGTGCCTCCACACCCAGCATCAGTGCAAGCTTCCATTGAATAGAGAACAAGCACAGAAAGTGTTACATTAGAGCAAGCTTCCATTAAATACAGAACAAGCACAGCAAGTGTTGCATTAGAGCAAGCTTCCATTAAATACAGAACAAGCACAGCAAGTGTTGCATTAGAGCAAGCTTCCATTAAATACAGAACAAGCACAGAAAGTGTTGGATTAGAGCAAGCTTCCATTGAATAGAGAACAAGCACAGAAAGTGTTACATTAGAGCAAGCTTCCATTAAATACAGAACAAGCACAGCAAGTGTTGCATCAGTGCAAGCTTCCATTGAATAGAGAACAAGCACAGCAAGTGTTTGATTAGAGCAAGCTTCCATTGAATAGAGAACAAGCACAGAAAGTGTTACATTAGAGCAAGCTTCCATTAAATACAGAACAAGCACAGCATGTGTTGCATTAGAGCAAGCTTCCATTAAATACAGAACAAGCACAGAAAGTGTTGCATTAGAGCAAGCTTTCATTAAATACAGAACAAGCACAGCAAGTGTTGCATTAGAGCAAGCTTCCATTAAATACAGAACAAGCACAGAAAGTGTTGCATTAGAGCAAGCTTCCATTAAATACAGAACAAGCACAGAAAGTGTTGCATTAGTGCAAGCTTCCATTAAATACAGAAAAACCACAGAAAGTGTTGGATTAGAGCAAGCTTCCATTAAATACAGAAAAAGCATGGCAAGTGTTGGATTACAGCAAGCTTCCATTAAATAGAGAACAAGCACAGAAAGTGTTGCATTAGAGCAAGCTTCCATTGAAATACAGAAAGCACAGAAATTGTTGGATTAGAGCAAGCTTCCATTAAATACAACACGATCACAGCAAGTATTGGATTAGAGCAAGCTTCCATTAAATACAGAACAAGCACAGAAAGTGTTGGATTAGAGCAAGCTTCCATTAAATACATAACAAGCACAGAAAGTGTTGCGTTAGAGCAAGCTTTCATTAAATATAGCACAAGCACAGCAATTGTTGGATTAGAGCAAGCTTCCATTAAATACAGAACAAGCACAGAAAGTGTTGCATTAGAGCAAGCTTCCATTAAATACAGAACAAGCACAGAAAGTGTTGGATTAGAGCAAACTTCCTTTAAATACAGAACAAGAAAAGCATTTGAGCACATTTGTCCTCACGTTTGTGTGCTAAATTGATTTCAGGTCATGTAGTCGGTGGCTGTTACTAATCGCTCTTATCTTCTGGGGTGAGGTTCACACTAGGTAAAACTGCTCAAAATAAAACACTCTAATCTAACACTTCTATAATTAGGTGCAAAACATTAACAGTAGGCGTAGATAGAGAAACCCTTTGAGTGGCTGAATTGCGCAGTGTGAAAGGGTAAAATCTGGGATCCGTCTCTGCCTCCCTGTTTCACCAAATGGTGTGATCCTAGACAAATACTGTATTTCATGAAGCCACCTTACGTTGACAGTGGAAGCCTGATGGCGTCTTCAGATCTATCTCCGTGCCTTAAGGGCTCTTCTTCAAGACAGTAGGGCTGAGAAGGGGCAGGATGCAGACAGCAATTATCAAAACAGGTTTCTCATCCTCTCTACCTTTGACCTCACAAATGCAGACAGCAGATTGTACATAGGACACTTTGTGGCGGCGAGGTGTTCAAGAATTCCTGGAGGATTGTAGAACAAACAAAAGGGCAGAGAGCGGGGTGGCCTCCATGACATCAGTTTCATTCTATTAAAATTAGATTGGTCCAGTCGCGGCCGGCTTGACTCGCGGGTGGGGGGGATGGGGAGGAGGTCGCACGTGTGGGGGTTATTTTAGAAAATAAAATAAACTTACCTTCCCGGGTCCCACATCGTCTCTGCTCCTGACCTGCTCTCCTGCTGTCCTGCCTCCAGCAGGAACAGGATGTTAAGAACAAAACGACAATCCTGAACATTCTGCGCCATCTTGTCTGATGAAAGTTCCTACGTGCACATAAACTACAGTCATTCTGATTGACCACAGCCATTTTGTACTCTGTTGGTCACCTTCATTTCACCCTGTCCTCTAGCAGCCTTCTGACTCTCTGACCAAACCTGATATGTGTGCTGGGGGCTATAAACTATTTGCACGACAAACATCAACATCACCTGCTGCCTCAAACTCGTCTTTCCTCTCATCCCTGCACAAACAGGTTACAAATACCAAACAGACTCTTGCAAGCATGGTTTATTGCACTGCACACAGCAAGACTTGTTTTTTGCCAACAATGGGACCTGTTTTTATCAACAGAACGGACTCTTAGATCTGGCCGGTCTCACTTGTCTTTAGACCCTGAAGCAAGGTCCAGCTGCAATTAAATTGTCTGTTTTTGACCTGGGCGGGAGGAGAGTTAATGTTGGGCTTGTGTAACCATGTTGATGAAACAATGTCGGGCTTGTGTGACAACCTGCCCGGGGCGGAGACTCCAAGCTTGTAACCATGATAAATGAAACAAATACATTGTGTAAAACCTGTATAAAAGGAAGAGCCAAAAGCATTGCCAGTAGAACACCTCCCTGAAGACATCCTGGTGTCAGCAGTTGACGTGGTCTCCTCTAAGAGTAATAAACCTTTTTCTTGCCTTCCAGCGCCTGCCTCGTTATTTTAGATAGCGAATCCAAAGTGGATTAAAGGTGACCTTGCGCCGGGCAGCATTGGGGATCTCAGGAGACTCGCTGCTTTTCACAAATTGGCGACCCAACGGGGGCCCATCAGAGACACGTGGGTCCAGTAGAGAGGTCCTAACGACGGAGTGAACGACTAAATGATTGGAGTGCACCTGCCTGAAAGAGACCCTCGTCTGGCTGCCAATCGACTGAACTTCACCGGTTCCGAACGGACCTCTCTCGAGTGACCTGCGGTCCTGACTGGGGCCTTACAGGAACGCCGCATTGATTGTTGGAGTAAGAGGACAACCAGGCGCTGGAAGGGGAATACGAAGAACTGTCCATACGGTCCGGGTAAGGTCGTGAGAAAACATGACTTAAATTGATTGATTGATAGAAATACTAGTATTCCTTTTTGAGTTATTTGAGACATTCCCTGCTTGCAAACAACGTAGAATAGGAATATTCTCTCTTTGCAGACAGCGAAGGACAGGTAGTGCAGACTTTTGTCTAACATTAATTGAGATATTCATTTTGACCGCTAAATACGTCATGCCTGTTTTCTCTAGATTGTTTGATTGTTTTGGACCGGACCGTTTTTAGAGGTCAGTCATCCGGCACCGCCGGAAGGCACCCCTAACAAGGACATGTACGTGAAATATGGATTAGCCACCGTAGCTTATAGCAAACTATGGCATAAGTACACTAGGAAGGACCGGGTAAATCAGTGGCCACTGACTGGATCTTTCGATCCCGCTAAAATAGAAACGTTAGAATTAGCTCTCCACAAAAAGAAAGCTAGACCAGCCATGTTTGATAGTTTTGGTTTATGGCGAAAAGAGGCAGCTCAACGAAAGAAAAGAGATGAAGCTAGACAAGATAAAGAAACGCGAAAATCAGCTTACCAAGCCTGTAAAAAGTTAAAAGAAGAACTAAAAGAAAAGGAAATCGATAAAAAGGAACAGGAATCAAAAATATCAGGTCAATGCCCTGTTAGAACGCCCTTAACTCTTTACCCCGAGTTACCAGCAAAACAGGGGTAGATGATGATTTATTGTTAGGTCCCCCAATGATATACATGCCACCCCCTTACGCCCCTACTCATCCCATAGTACAACGCCAGGACCACCAAAGTATAGCCGGAGATGGCACGATCGCCTCAGTCTCCACCGCCTCTGCTCCCACCGAGTCACCCACACCAAATGCCTCATCAAAGGATACAGTAGTAGAGGTAGGATCAAAAGAAAAAGGAGCGCCCAGGGTCCCGCGATTAAGTAAAAATGAGCGAGCAGGCATTGATAAAGTAGTTAAATCCCTCATAGATAGGAAGGAGACAGAAGAGCATGTAACTGACATATGCAACTCCTATGTTGAAAACCGCAAACGATACTTTATTGTACGTCTCTGTTACCACACCCTTACTGCATATGAAGAGAAGTACCAAGACGTAGGGCCAGAGCGATTAGTGGCTCTCTACAGGAAGGTAGACATCGGAGATGAAGGCGACAATGATGTTGCAGAACTATTTTCATCCACACTAGAAGTATTGCGTCACCTCATAGAACAAGGACAGATAGATAGGGACAGGACAACTAAGGTAGCAGGACCCCCAGTGGAAAAAACAGATAGCATGATGCCAATAAAAGAAGCTGCCCCTTACTGGATACCTCCTAGAGGACAAGGGACTAATGACGATATAAACCATCAAGACGCTAGAGGAAGGGTGGTCTACAATTGGGTGTATCAGCCATGGGACAGACAGGACATCCTGACCTTCCGTAAATCTTTGCCGGATTTACGAAAGAACCCCACCGCCTTTTACACCGAGCTAGGTACCGCTCTGGGATTAACAATAATGACACTTGCCGACATAGATTTGTTCTTCGGGTTATGTTTGCCAGCAGATGTGTGGAAACAGGTTAGGAAAGTAGACCATACCGAACTGTTTGGTCATACCTGGGAACAACTCGACACACTAGATAAACAGCGGAACCCTGGTCAAAAACCAGTTAAAGCAATATTAGACCTCCCTGACAAAATAGTGCAGAAAGTGAAAACGCTGATCCCAGAGAAAAAGATAGACTGGTCCATAGTAACCGCATGCCGCCAGAAACCACAAGAGGACGTCTCAGAGTACTTCTCCAGATTTGAAACTGTGTTCTCTGATTACAGTGGACAAGACATGTCCACCGCAACCGGACACCACTTATTTGTGCAGAACTACGTCAAAGGATTACTGCCAAATGTATCCCAGAAACTACAAGCCAGCGAAAGTAGTTGGGCAGCATCTAAACCGACGGCCATTCTCCAAATGGCCCAGTACTACGAGCATCAGAGAAACGAAAATGACAGGGCTACAGAAAGGAAAAAGAAGGACTTGAAGGAAAGGGTAATGATAGCACAACTCCAGGGGGCGAATACAGGAAGGGAGAAATATAGGGGAGGAAACCAGCAGAATACCCCTAGAGTACAGCCCCCTAGGAACAATCCATCTACATCATATGTAGGACGCCAAGACCTAGGACAGGATCAATGTGCATTTTGCAAAAAATATGGACACTGGAAATCCCAATGCCCGGCTTTGTTAGGAGCTGCTAGGGGCAGAGGGGCGAGGAAATAGCAAGTGGACAGAGAGGAAGAGGACGTGGAAGAGGGTACGCGAGTGAAGCAAGCGAGGAAAGGCCAGGAAGAATGAACGCATTTGACCATCCCAGACAGAATCAGTACCAACAGACAGATTATGACAATACGTACGACTTTGCATAGGACAGCCAGGGGCAAGGAAGGGATCCAGTCGAGCTCTGCGTTGATCAGCAAGGCCCTTATGTTACCGCTGAGGTCCTGGGCACAAGGTCGCCATTTTTGGTAGACACAGGAGCAACACGTAGTGCACTATCCAAACGACTGATTCCAAGGGCACCCTTGTCAGGCTCACATGTGACCTCAATAGGATTTGACGGTACGCCTCCACCAACCCTTTGTCCCGACCCATCCCTTTTAATCTTGACAGCAATGGCGTCGAAACGACATTCCTCCTCTCATCTAACACCCCAGACGCCATTATGGGCCTTGACCTTTGAAACACTTCCATGCGACTATCAGATGCTCACCAGACGGAGTGCGTGTCATCCTGTATGACAACCCCCAACGCCATAGAGAGAACCCTTTTCAGCACATGTTTTCCATCTCTGAGACTGACACATCCCTACTGGACACTTTGCCATCACACTTATGGGCTAGGGCTGATTCAGACGTAGGACGAATGATGATTGACCCAGTACACGTAACAATACGACAGGACGCAACCCTACCGAAGGTACCGCAGTACAAAATATCGCCAGAGGGTGAGAAAGCACTAACAGAGATCATACACTCTTTGGTAGAGGCAGGGGTGGTAGAGGAAGTAGTGAGCAACATTTGTAACAGTCCCATACTACCGATTGTAAAGAGACAGGGAGAGGGAGATGGGAAAGCCTACCGCTTCATCATTGACCTGCGGGAGGTAAACAAAATCGTAGTACCACAATACCCAGTAGTTTCCGACATCACGACAATTTTGACTTTAATCCCCTCCACTGCCACCACCTTCACTGTGATCGACCTCAAGAACGCCTTCTTTTCCATACCTATACACGAGGACAGCCGCTATCTTTTTGGATTTACCCTAAATTCCCGTTCGTATAGATTTTGTAGAGCACCTCAGGGGTACACTGAGAGCCCAAGTATCTATAGCCAGGCGCTTAAAAGACAGTTGGACGCCATACAATTGCCAGATGGAGTGGCACTAATACAATATGTAGACAACATCCTTCTAGCAGCAGACACCATACCAATAGCCGTCACAGCCACCATCAAACTACTCCATTTCCTTGCTGAGAATGGTCACAAGGTCTCCCGAAAGAAACTGCAGTTCTGTAAATCACAAGTGACCTATTTGGGTCACCTTTTATCAAAAGAAGGGAGAAAACTCACGCCTGACAGGATCCAGACAATTCTAGGCACCCCTGTCCCCAAAAATCAGAAGCAAGTCCGCTCTTTGATAGGCCTCACCTCGTTTTGCAGACAGTGGTTACCGAACTTTAGCCTCATTGTCAAACCCCTTCTCTCCCTCCTAGCTAAGGACATCCCCTCACCTCTCCCCTGGACCCCCGAATGCCAGACAGCCTTTAAAGAACTACGCAATACCCTTTGCTCAGCACCAGTCCTAGGAACCCCAGATTACTCCAAACCATTCTTCCTCTACACACACGAAAGGGAGGGATGTGCATTATCTGTCCTAACACAATCAATTGGTCACAAACAACGCCCTTGTGCATATTTTTCTGCCACCCTCGTTCCAGTAGCCAGAGCACTGCCAGCGTGCCTGCGCGCTGTGGCAGCTGCAGCAGTATCAATACGCCAGAGCGAAGGAATAGTGCTCTCCAATCCAGTCACTGTTTTAGTACCCCATGCAGTCGACACACTACTGAACCAGACCAAAACCCAACACTTGACTAGCGCCCGACTGACAGGATATGAGTTGACCCTGCTAGCACCGCACATTACCCTAAAGCGATGCACCACCCTCAATCCAGCCACGCTGTTACCCCTACCCGAGAACGATCCTAACGTGGCTCCACTACACGACTGTGTGACACTAACCGATGAACAAATAAAAAGTAGAGTAGACCTCAGAGACACCGCCTTTCTAGAGCCAGATGGAGAACTATGGGTGGATGGTTCGTGCATCAAACTCCCCGACGGCACCACCTCAGCTGCATACGCTGTCACCACAGCCCGAACCATTCTAGAAACAGCCCGTATTGCCCAACGTTCCGCCCAGGCAGCAGAACTCATTGCCCTCACAAGAGCATGTATTTTAGCAGCTGGCACGACAGTTAACATATACACCGACAGCCAATACGCCTTGGGGTGGTTCACCATTTCGGGATTCTATGGAAAGAAAGAGGGTTCCTGACTTCACACGGTACACCCATCCTGCATGGAGATTTAGTCTCCGCCTTGACGGAAGCAGTCCTCCTCCCCAAAAAGCTAGCAGTGATAAAATGCCAAGCACATAGGAAAGTGACAGATCTCATTGGACAAGGAAATGCGCTAGCAGACGTTACTGCCCGAGCCACGGCAGAAGACAGAACTATGACACGAATGTATGTGACCAGGTCACAAGCTGAACAATGGACTGATGCTAGGACCACTGTAAGGGACATACAGACTACAGGCACACAAGACGAATTGACCGAGTGGGAAAAGGTGGGACTAAAAGACGAGGAAGATTGCTGGAGAACTAAAGACGGAAATAAATGGCTGTTACCCAATGCCTACCTCATCCCCATATTGACCATGGCACATTTACCAGCACACATAGGCTCCACCCCCATGATTGAACTAATCACAAGAGTATGGCAGAATGTCAAGATAACAGAATCTGCAAAGCGCCTAGTACAACAGTGTATAGTATGCCTACAACACAACCCAGGGAAAGGGACAGTAGTACCACGGGGAGGGTTTGGAGTCCCTGATCACCCCTTTGAAGTCCTTCAAATGGATTACATCCAACTAGAGAGATGCCATGGTCTAAAATATGTCCTGGTGGTTGTGTGCGCTTTTAGCAAATGGGTGGAGGCATATCCCACCCGCGACAATACTGCCATAGCCACTGCAAAAGTATTGTTGAAAGAATTCTTCCCACGGTACGGCCTTTGCAGAATTTTATGGAGCGACAACGGCCCACACTTCGTAGCCGAAGTGAAACAGAACATACTGAAAGGGTTGGGGGTAAAACAAAAATTCCATGCCGTCTTCCACCCCCAATCAGCGGGCCTGGTAGAGAGACACAATGCAACATTGAAACTAAAGCTAGCCAAAATAGTTGCCACAACCGGGTTGAAATGGCCCGACGCCCTTCCATTGGCATTGCTATCAATGCGCTCCACCCCGACCAAACACAGACTGACCCCGTATGAAGTGGTCTTCGGCAGGCCTATGAACATTTGGGCGGCACCAAGACCCACCTCCATTAATGATGTCCCGAACATATTAATGTCAGACTATCTGCATAAATTGACAAACGAGCTAACAATTATCCACCAACAGGTGCAGCAAGCCTTGCCTGACGTATCCAGGGGCCCAGGACATGTGATAAAGCCTGGGGACTTCATCCTAGTTCGCAACTTCCAAAGAACGAAGAATCTGGAGCCCAGGTGGACGGGCTCCTGGCAAGTCTTGATCACCACTCGAACTGCCCTCAGAGTGGAAGGAAAAAGAAATTGGCTGCACGCCCACCACTGCAAGAAAGTCCCTCCAACGCTGGCAACCTGTGAAGAGGTGGAGGTGCAAGAGGAAGTACTCGCAAAAGACCGACCAGCTCTGAGTTGCTACCCACAAGAAGACACCCTCCAACTGTCTGAATTTCCCGACCCCACGGTGCCATCCAAGGAAGGGTACAACCTAAGATCGACAAAAAGGGGGAGCTCCAACAACCAGGCCACTAACTGAGTCAGAGTCTCAGATCGGTAGCACAGCCAAACAACGCTACCAGGAAAAACACCAGACAAAAGTCTGTGGTCCTAACAGTTGGTGAGCTCCTCGAAGATGATGGAAGAAACGGAACACCTGCAAAGCCACCGCAAATACACCAAGACTTTTGAACTGCACAGTACAAAGACAATTGCACTTGTAGCTGCATTTCTCACCTGCCTCCTACTAATGGTCACACTCTGGATCATTGAAGAGAATGCACCTGCATACAGAACATTGTCACCAACCATGCAACCAATCACAAAGAAAGAACACTACCTGGTATCACTACCGCCACATCTCCGAGAACGACGCAAAGAATTCTGGAATAATTCTTTCGTACAGATGCTGCACCAGCATAATCTTACCACCAATGCCACTAACTGTTGGGTCTGTGGGCTGCTACCACATGCCACTGAACATTCCATCCCTTTCATCCCTTCACCCTTTTCTGTTCATGGATCTTGCCTTGCCTGGATGATGCTCCTACAAGAAAGTTACAAAGACAATGCCACTTCCGATGGGACAATCGCTCAGTTCTACAACGAGTTCTGGCTAAACCAAACAGGAAGAACAGCAGCTCCCTTTGCCCGCACACCTCCAATACGACATTCCCAATGAATGTCCCCTCCAAAGAACGAGTGGAAATACAAGTGTTCAATAATCCTGTCAGAGCCACATTTTCCTACCTGAAGAAAAGAACTGCTGCAACACTGACTGTGGCCCTATCTGTGGTGAACGTCTCTGGCCTTGTATGCATTGAAGGCCGTGGGACTAAGAATGTGGGTCACAGCACTTGTAACATTGTAAGGACTTTGAACACTGCCAACCCTCCAGCATTTGTTGCATCACCCAATATGTACTTTGTCTGTGGAACCAAAGCCTACACCTGGCTCCCAAGAAACTGGGGGCACGTTCTACATCGCTTTTGTTTTGCCACCGACCTACACAGCCCCTGCAGAGCATCATCGAGAAAAGCGTTCTAAAGACACTGATCAAGCAGACTCTGCCGCATCACAGTTCGTTGACGCAGCAAAAGGGCTCGTCCCGCTATGGGGTCCGATGGCAAACAGCCGAGCCATCAGACATCTGTCTCAAGCGGTAGAAACCGCCCTGAACGTCACAGCTGGCATCCTCACCAACAACACTGCCGAGCTTCAAGCGGTCCGTCTGGTGGCCCTACAAAACCGCATGGTCCTGGACGTGGTACTAGCGGATCGTGGAGGAGCATGTCGCATCATTGGTGCCAGTTGCTGCATATACATCCCTGATAATTCACCCTCTGTCTATGAAGCAATCGAACATCTCCACAGACTGTCTTCAGAAATTCATCAAGGATCAGAGACTTGGACAATTGGAAGTTGGCTTTGGGGCATCTTGAAGGACTGGGGTTGGAAAATATCAATGTTTCTCTTGGTCCCAGTATTGGCAATATGTGGTTGCTGTTTGGGTGTACACTGTATACCACCTTTGTGTTCTCTTTGCATAAGTGCCTTGCGCCCTAAGAATATGGACACTCAGTTAACAAAAATGAGAGTAATGTATGAACAAGAAATACAGGACATTATGGAGATCGAAATAGACTGACGAGATGGCTAGTTATGTTCAAAGGGGCGACTGTTAAGAACAAAACGACAATCATGAACATTCTGCGCCATCTTGTCTGATGAAAGTTCCTACGTGCACATAAACTACAGTCATTCTGATTGACCACAGCCATTTTGTACTCTGTTGGTCACCTTCATTTCACCCTGTCCTCTAGCAGCCTTCTGACTCTCTGACCAAACCTGATATGTGTGCTGGGGGCTATAAACTATTTCCACGACAAACATCAACATCACCTGCTGCCTCAAACTCGTCTTTCCTCTCATCCCTGCACAAACAGGTTACAAATACCAAACAGACTCTTGCAAGCATGGTTTATTGCACTGCACACAGCAAGACTTGTTTTTTGCCAACAATGGGACCTGTTTTTATCAACAGAACGGACTCTTAGATCTGGCCGGTCTCACTTGTGTTTAGACCCTGAAGCAAGGTCCAGCTGCAATTAAATGGTCTGTTTTTGACCTGGGCGGGAGGAGAGTTAATGTTGGGCTTGTGTAACCATGTTGATGAAACAATGTTGGGCTTGTGTAACCATGCTGATGAAACAATGTCGGGCTTGTGTGACAACCTGCCCGGGCGGAGACTCCAAGCTTGTAACCATGATAAATGAAACAAATACATTGTGTAAAACCTGTATAAAAGGAAGAGCCAAAAGCATTGCCAGTAGAACACCTCCCTGAAGACATCCTGGTGTCAGCAGTTGTAGTGGTCTCCTCTAAGAGTAATAAACCTTTTTCTTGCCTTCCAGCTTCCAGCGCCTGCCTCGTTATTTTAGATAGCGAATCCAAAGTGGATTAAAGGTGACCTTGCGCCGGGCAGCATTGGGGATCTCAGGAGACTCGCTGCTTTTCACAAGGAAGCAGGCAGCCTCCCTCCGCCAATGACAACGCTGCAATGGCAGCGTTGTGATTGGCCGGGACGGCACCCAGCCAGGCGCCTATGGGGAGACCATTTTCTCTGTGTAGGCATTGCAGCCTACATGGAGAAAGGGCAGAGTGCGCATGACTGGTTTGGGCAACCCCAGAGGGCCGACCAAACAGTCAGCGCCCTCAGCAGTGGGCAAGCCACTCCTCCCCTGCCCTAGAGCAGACCCGCCCGCCCCTAACCAAACCCTTTTGCTTTCTCGCAGTGCGAGAAACAGAAACAGAAAATGGTAGTTATTACCATTTTATGTTTCTGCTTCTCGCACTGCGAGAAAGCAGTGGGGCGACGCTCCTCTGCCCTCGTGGAGGAGCCGCCCCTGGATTGGTCACAGGTAACTGGAGACAGGTCAGTTGGCCACGTTTTCGCACATTAATGGCCCTGCGAATTACAAGATTAGAGAAAAATTATTTTGTCCTCTCGTCTACCACAGCCTTGTCCCCCCCCATTCTGAAATCTAAGGGGGGGGAATATCCTGCAACCCCCATACTTGCTACGCCCATGATTCACCATTTGCAGTGATCTTCTGTCCAATTCTCTACTGCTGCTTTATGTGGGAGTTACGCAAAGCGCAGCGCACATACTCAAGGTTGCTCTTGCATGGTCTATGCATCAATTCAAGGTGGACCACATCGGGCTTTGTCAAGTCACTCCTTTGCTCCAGCAGTGCCACTGAAGGTTTTCACTGTCTTCTGCAGATATAGGTCATGTAGCTTGTTGACAGTGAGTGCAGATTTAGGTGGAAAGGGTCCAGAGTTGAGCGGCAGGGATTCGACACTCATGAAAGTACATTTGTTGGAAGGCGAGAAGGGTCCACTCCTTGTCTGCTAGCAGTCGAAGGCCTGCTTGAAGAAGTCTTTACCGCTTTCTTGAGCCGTTGGTGGTTCTCTTGGGACCTCCAGGACAAGTTCAGGTTCTTGCGTAGTGTGGCACCCTCACGCGGACTGTTCTTTTATCAGGCTCAATTCTTGTGAAGCTGTTTGGTCCAACCAGCCATGGTTCACAGGAGTAAAGATTCTGTGTAGAACTGTACTGGGTTGACAGTTTTCAGATATTTCAGCCTTTTCCCCAGAAGGACGTGTCGAGTTTAAAAGGCCCTGAGGTTCATTATTATAGCAATCGGGGGGCTTCCAGAGGAAGGGTGAGGTTATTAAGTTCCATGAGATTTTAATTTGTTTGCTTTCTTTCTTTGTAGCATTTAAAGATTCTTGATTTGGGATCTGGGGGGCATTTTCTACACAAAACTGCAGTCTTCCCAAATGCTTCTACTGCCGGAGACCTAACCTATCGCATCTTTTACGTTCACAAGTACTCCAGTCTACTTCAGCCCGACAGTGCAGCTCTTTTCGGACACACAGCTCTCGCAGTGCAGCTCGGTCCACTCCTGTACTATCAGTCAGAAGTGCAGCTCTTACAGTGTACATGTGTTCTGTCTCGCCTCTAAGGCTTACACAGCTCTTGCTGTGTACATGTGTCCTGTCTAACCTCTCAGCATCATACAACTCTTACAGTGTACTTAGTCCCGGTCTCAACTCAGGCTCACACCGCTCTTACAGTGTACCCGTGTTTTGTCTGAGCTCTCAGGCTCACACCGCTCTTACAGTGTACCCGTGTTTTGTCTGAGCTCTCAGGCTTGCACAGCTCTTGCAGCGTACACCAGTCATGTCTGACCACTGGGGCACATACAGCTCTTGCAGTGTACACCAGTCCTGTTTGACCTCTCTAGCATACACAGCTCTTGCAGCGTACACCAGCCATGCCTGACCTCTGGGGCACATACAGCTCTTGCAGTGTACACCAGTCCTGCCTGACCTCTCTAGCATACACAGCTCTTGCAGTGTACACCAGTCCAGTCTGACCTCTCTATCATACACAGATCTTGCAGTGTACACCATTCCTGCCTGACCTCTCTAGCATACACAGCTCTTGCAGCGTACACCAGTCCAGTCTGACCTCTCTAGCATACACAGCTTTTGCAGTGTACACCAGTCCTGCCTGACCTCTGGGGAACATACAGCTCTTGCAGTGTACACCAGTCAAGTCTGACCTCTCTAGCATACACAGCTCTTGCAGCGTACACCAGTCCAGTCTGACCTCTCTAGCATACACAGCTCTTGCAGCGTACACCAGTCCTGTCTGACCTCTCTAGCATACACAGCTCTTGCAGTGTACTGAAGTTATGGCTGACCTCTCTAGCATACACAGCTCTTGCAGTGTACACCAGTCAAGTCTGACCTCTCTATCATACACAGCTCTTGCAGTGTACACCAGTCCTGCCTGATCTCTTTATCATCAGGGCCGGACTGGACGTAGCGGGCACCGGGCATTTCCCCGGTGGGCCGCAAGGGTGGGGGCCGGTTTTGGGCCCCTGGGGGTCCTTTTTTGTTACAGGGCCGTTTTTGCAGCATAGCTGCAATATCGCCCCTGTAACAAAATCGGCCGAAGCCGGCCCTGGCAAAAAGCTCGGCCGCACCCCCAACCCCCCCCCCCCTGGGGGGCCGGCCGAGCACTTTGCCAGGGCCGGTTTTGGTTCCCAGTCCGGCCCTGTCTATCATACACAGCTCTTGCAGCGTACACCAGTCTTGCCTGACCTCTCTATCATACACAGCTCTTGCAGCGTACACCAGTCCTGTCTGACCTCTCTAGCATACACAGCTCTTGCAGTGTACTGAAGTTATGGCTGACCTCTGGGGCACATACAGCTCTTGCAGTGTACACCAGTCCTGCCTGACCTCTCTAGCATACACAGCTCTTGCAGTGTACACCAGTCCTGCCTGACCTCTCTAGCATACACAGCTCTTGCAGTGTACTGAAGATATGGCTGACCTCACTAGCATACACAGCTCTTGCAGTGTACACCAGTCCTGCCTGACCTCTCTAGCATACACAGCTCTTGCAGTGTACACCAGTCCTGCCTGATCTCTCTAGCATTCACAGCTCTTGCAGCGTACACCAGTCCTGCCTGACCTCTCTATCATACACAGCTCTTGCAGCGTACACCAGTCCTGCCTGCCCTCTCTAGCATACACAGCTCTTGCAGCGTACACCAGTCCTGCCTGATCTCTCTAGCATTCACAGCTCTTGCAGCGTACACCAGTCTTGCCTGACCTCTCTAGCATACACAGCTCTTGCAGCGTACACCAGTCCTGCATGACCTCTCTAGCATACACAGCTCTTGCAGTGTACACCAGTCCTGCCTGATCCTCTCTAGCATTCACAGCTCTTGCAGCGTACACCAGTCTTGCCTGACCTATCATACACAGCTCTTGCAGCGTACATCAGTCTTGCCTGACCTCTCTAGCATACACAGCTCTTGCATTGTACACCAGTCCAGTCTGACCTCTCTATCATACACAGCTCTTGCAGCGTGCACCAGTCTTGCCTGACCTCTCTATCATACACAGCTCTTGCAGTGTACACCAGTCCTGCCTGACCTCTCTAGCATACACAGCTCTTGCAGTGTATACCAGTCGTGACTGACCTCTCTAGCATACACAGCTCTTGCAGTGTATACCAGTCGTGACTGACCTCTCTAGCATACACAGCTCTTGCAGTGTACACCAGTCCTGCCTGACCTCTCTAGCATACACAGCTCTTGCAGTGTACACCAGTCCTGCCTGATCCTCTCTAGCATTCACAGCTCTTGCAGCGTACACCAGTCCTGCCTGACCTCTGTAGCATACACAGCTCTTGCAGCATACACCAGTCCTGCCTGACCTCTCTAGCATACACAGCTCTTGCAGCGTGCACCAGTCTTGCCTGACCTCTCTATCATACACAGCTCTTGCAGTGTACACCAGTCTTGCCTGACCTCTCTAGCATACACAGCTCTTGCAGTGTACACCAGTCACGTCTGACCTCTCTAGCATACACAGCTCTTGCAGTGTATACCAGTCTTGCCTGACCTCTCTAGCATACACAGCTCTTGCAGTGTACACCAGTCACGTCTGACCTCTCTAGCATACACAGCTCTTGCAGTGTATACCAGTCTTGCCTGACCTCTCTAGCATACACAGCACTTGCAGTGTACACCAGTCCTGCCTGACCTCTCTAGCATACACAGCTCTTGCAGTGTACACCAGTCACGTCTGACCTCTCTAGCATACACAGCTCTTGCAGTGTATAGCAGTCGTGCCTGACCTCACTATCATACACAGCTACACCAGTCCAGTCTGACCTCTGGGGCACATACAGCTCTTGCAGTGTGCTGAAGTTATGGCTGACCTCTCTAGCAAACACAGCTCTTGCAGCGTACTCCAGTCCTGTCTGACCTCTCTAGCATACACAGCTCTTGCAGTGTACTGAAGTTATGGCTGACCTCTGGGGCACATACAGCAGTTCCCCTGTACAGCAGTCCAAGGCAGTATGAACTTTCACTCGCATTGCTCGTTAAACCTCACCCAGGCCAGTCCTTTGGTGCCTCTCGGTAAACTGGCTCATACAAGGTACCTCCGCGTGAGTCTAAGTATCTTTAATGATGGAAAAGCGTCAATGTACCTTCAATGATGACATGGATTATTTCCGGAGCACCTGATTCTCTACCAATGTATCTCCAAAATAACCTGCAGTATCTTTTCTCAGGGTCCCTATAAAGCTCTACTAATGGGGCTGTAAGAATGAAAGGCCGCACATGGCAAGAAGAGCCATTCCATTTGCCCCTGTTCAAATTCCTCTGGCCTGCCATGTTGTTTTCACTTGGTGAATTCGCCAGTCTTGGAGGGCGGGCAGTGTTCTCTGAGTTTCATTTCACATTTTCCAGTGGATCAGGCTCTCTTGACCAGAGAAGCTCCTAAATTGTACCCCCACAACCAGCATATAGTTTGGCTATGGCACACTCAAACCAGACCTGGTGGTTAGTGCATCTATATCGATAATGTTGGGCACTGACCTTTTTACCCTTATCCGTGGAACAGTTTGAGGCATACTAGCTCCCCTTGGTAAAATCTGCTCACTCTTCCCTAACTGGGGTCCTTCACTCCCCCTGCACGTCTGTTGTGGGCTATGTATGATATAACATGCTTGTGTGCTGTGCATTTGGGCTCACAGGTGATGTGCATACAGACTAGGTGTAATACGACTAGTGTCGTCTGTGAGGTGATATTACATGCAGCACAAAATGTTGGTTCCTCTGTCAAGGGCGGCCTAGAAAAAGAAGGAAGAAAGCCCAAGAAGATGCATCCATCTTTGGTTGACTGGGCTTATGGTTTTCTGAACTAGCACCATCTCTTGATTGGCCCTGAAGTTCCGCTAGTGCCCCAGTCCATTCAGCCAGTAGATCGTGTTTGTATTAATCTGAACTTCTTCAGAAGTCATGCAGCATCAGCACAGTGGGATGTCTAGCCAGGTCGGGACTTAGGAAGTTGTTCTTCTCTCCCAGGCTTGGAACTAGCCTAGTACTCTGGAAGAAGCTTTCTTTGCTGCTCAGACCTACTTTGGTAGAAGAGGAGGCTGGATTGCTGACCCCTGATCAGAAAGACTCATGTCCTCATGTAAGGCAACTGGTGCTATGTAAAGCGCTCTGATACCGGATACCTTCGGGTCAAGTTTGCGCTATATAAAACTCTGTAAAAAAAAAAAAAAACGACAAGCAGCAGGGCCCATCTGATCGAACAGGGACGGCTTTAAGGTAGTGCCACCAGTGCGGCCGCACTGGGTGCTGACCTGAAGGGAGGGGGGTGCTGACCTCGGGAGGGGGGTAGGGGAAGGAGGGCGCTGTGTTTATCAATAACTTAAGACTCAAAAGCACCTGCTGCAGAGTTCCTTGTGCGTCCAGCTTTCAAGCAGCAATAAAAATGTCCAGATAACTCTTGTGATTAATGTTCCTGCTAGAGAGAGAGAGATCTGAGTTTTGTCTAGTGGCAGTTTTGACCATGAAGTAGCACAGGGAGTTAATATGCCTGCTGCAAAAAACAGGTATGTATTTTATGTGGACAGATGAGTGGATTAGTAAAGCCAGCCTTACCCAGTGCTTTAAAAGTAATGAAATGTATGTGAAAGAGGGGCTATGGAGAGATGAGGGGCACGTTTGGCAGGTGGTAGTGAGGGAATCTGAGGAGGAGATAATGGGGAGGGAGGGCATGAAAAATATTATCGCACTGAGCGCCACCCGCGCTAAAGCCGGCCCTGTGACCTAAGCTTGTGGGGAGGTTGTCTTGAAATTGCTGCTCATCTACTAGAATGAACCCGTAAAGCGCTGCCTTTGAACAGCGTCATGGAACAGTAGGAGTCTCTCCAGGACTATGAGTGTGGTGAGCCAGCATTATCCATACCCACCTGATACCATTTCTTGACTTTGTAGAGGTCTGTTTCATACTTGTGAAGTTTGGTAGGGACACAGGTGTTATTACCCCTTATACTAGGGCTTCCCAAGTTTCACCTTGGCCAAGGGTATCCGTCCTGATTCTGGAACGGTTTGAACCATTTTCTGACCATTACTATTCCAGAGTTATCAGACTTTAAAGAGATGATTAGAAATGAATGTTAACACCCTGATCCCCAGTTGCTTCTATGAAGTGGTGTGTCCAGCAGACGACATAGGACTGTGGATGAGCCCTGCCATCTGAAAACCTACTGTTTGTGAGATTTGAACCCTAACATTTAGTTCCCCAGGGGACCTACTCTCTGCACCAATAGTTGCTGCTTTTCACTAAGGAGAGCAGTTGGTTAGTAACTGATCTCCTGTTGGACTGTGGCCTCCTCAATGGACACCGAAATGTTGACTTTGAAGCTACACTCTGAAACCATCATTTTTCTCTAGGTGGGAATCCCTCTTAGCTTTTGGGTGGTCGATTTCTGAGTGTTAAAGTATTTTCGTGTGTTGTGACAGTTCTCGAAGATGCTGAGTTGTCTGGTTTGGAATATCCTAGGAGCACAGGGCCAAGGAAAAGCTAGGACAAAAGGGACAGAGATCCTAGACACATTTTCTTTCTGCCTTCCACTATGGAACCATTGATTGAGGTGTGTGGAGCAACCCAGAGTACGAATTGAAGCTGAATGCTGTCTGAGAATAGCTGATTATTGCCAAAACTACCCATAGGATAAATGTGCTCTTTGTGGCTCATGTTATTTGAATTGTAGTGCTTTACGGCATTTGCGCTATAAAAGCGCTTCCAGACATATTTCTGCTACACAATTAATGGAGTAATCCCTTGGTAGGCTTTAGGATCATATAACTTTATACACATAGGTTCGAGGTACAGCCTGGTTTGAACTTAGTTTATTTTATTGCAGCTACTCTAATGCAGGTCGCTGAGGTTTTCTCATGAAACCGTCCTAAATAACTTTGTCAAGGGGTTGAAACTGTGAGTGATCCATCGACTGTTGAGGGTCTTTTTGCCCCCAACCTCTGGCATGTAAACTTGGATTTTTCACCTAAAAACATGGTTGCATTGACGTTACAATGTACACAATTACAGAAATTGATATATGCTTCTTTTACTTTTAGGTGCCCCCTGTTCTTACTTTGCCCTGATGATGACTCTGTCCGAAGAAGTTGTGTTAAGGGGTCGAAACGTCGACATTAACATATGTGGACTGATTTTAATATTTGATTGTGGTTCTCGATACTCACCTCATGAGTGCCTTGCATAACAACATATTGTCTCAATCAGTCGCATGTATATATCTTTTTATATAGCACAAGCAAACCGTTTTCACTCTATTCACTCTCACTGCACCGTCACTTGTTAGAAGCACCCTGTCTTTTGAGAATTTTTTATTTTGTGTCATATTAATATGAACCGTTTTTGCATTACATGAGCGCAATTGGTAAAAATGCACGTATTACATAACCAAATAACTCGTAGAGGAGTTTCTTTACTACACTATTGCTGTTGAAGTGCAAAGCTTCACTTCCCCCATAGGGACCCCGCTTTTTGATAATAACAGAATGAACTACGATGTTCTCTGTTCCTTATTTTAGCTACCCTTTTTTCACATAAATTAAGGCATATTTTTTTTTTTAACTTATAGTGCAGGGCATTCAATTTATTGTGTGTTATGTATGAGTTTTACTGAATATGAATTCCAAACCTGCTGCCATCTCTTGCAGTAAACCTGCCCTGCCTGACTGCTCTACGATTGGAGAGCCAAGTGTGGAAGGAGTAAATTGGGTATCCAATAGGACTGCAATAGTACCTGAGGCCCTTGAACATTGGTGGTAAATTACATTACCCACTAACCTCCTATCTATTACCAGTGAGTTTTCCTTGGCACAGAGGACAGGCCTTGCAGTGACTCAATCCTGCATTAGAACTGCTATGTAAATGCTGGGTGCCCCATCCCTCTACCGGAGCTCCCTAATGTAAACCCAATTTCCTGATCTGCAAAATCTCTGCTATTCCAGTCCGGGCTCCTTAAAAAAGGCTTGAACCTAACTCCTGGCCTGCAGCCACTCCTTGCTACCCTAGCCCATATAGTGGAGCTACGCACTCGAGATGGGAACATTGAAGTGAGTGAGAAATGTTAAAATGCTGACAAACGTGCTACGTCTGGCTGAAATTCGTTGTTTGTTTCTTGAAAACACTGAAGTGTACTTAAACTGCTGAGATTGGAGATGGGATGAGTCTAGAATATGGGGCTTGGAAGGAGGAGAGGAGGCCATCAGCCCAGGAGGGTGAGATGAGTACATAACATAATATAGTTAGAATGTATATACAGAACACTTCAGGCTGAAGGAGCCCTTCCTGCTTCAGCCATATCGTCCACATGAAAAAAATGCTTCTTTCTGCAGAAGTATGAAAGGGTGTGTTTGAACAAGTGACCTCCTCCCCCGTCCAAGCTGCTGTAAAACCAGGCCCTTGCCTCACTGACCTACCTTTTTTAGGTCAAAGCAGTTCAGTGAGACACCCGAAGACTTTCTCACCACCAAGAACTGTCAGGGAAAGGTCACACACAAAGAGCCATTTTGACAATTGCTGCTATTCTCAGGGAGAGGTTTTTGACTGCGCTAGTCGACGCTGACGTCACGACTCACTCCAATAAGTTATAAAAGGCTAATTCTGCGGGCATAACTATCTTGCAATTATATTATTAGAGGCTGTTTTCACGTCACCAGTAGCCTGATATAATGAGGTCAGTGGACTATGTCAGCACTGCTTGCCACGCGCCGGATGCACCCAGCTCCTCGAGCTGCGTTTACAGTGGCGTTTGGCACGCGCCCCGATATGTGAGCCCTCCTCGCACCTGCACATCAATAGTAACCAGGAAACCGCGCGCTTTTCTCCCGGAACGCTGTAATTGCCAATTTGTCGTGTTAGGGGCTGGTGCGGGACCGCGCCCGCGGGGGCGGATGACATGCCGCCCCTGCCGCTGCGCTCACACGCCAGGCTGCAGGTAGCCGCCGCTGCACGGTATCGAGCGCTGCGGCTCCCAGAGACGACGGAGGAGGATTGGTTATCGATCGTCGAGCCATCACATCGTGTCTGCGTGAGGGGGGGGGGATAGATATCTTCTGCTGACTCTGAGCGCGCTGCTGCGCCACGGCCCCTCGGCAGTCCTCCTCAGTGGGTCCCAGCGCCAAGGACGGACCGGCCGCGTCCGAGCGATGGCTGGTGCGTGACTGCAGGTGCCTTGCTCGGCCACCCTCCTCCGGCTCCGAGCGGTGAGCCGTGTCTGACTGCAGGTGCCCGCTCTGCCTTCCTTCCCCGGCTCCCAGGGATGGATAGCGCGTGACGGCGGGTGTCTGATCGGAGACCCCAGTCAGACACCGAGCGATGGATCGTGTCTGACAGCAGGTGCACGCCGACTCGGTCCTTTCGAGGAATCCACCTTCGCAACGGTATCTTTCACCGCACAAGGTCAGAGACGCCTCCAGGATGCGATGTGCAGAGTCCGATTTAGACATATTTTACAGGTGTAGCAAGATTATAAAGAAAGGAGTGGTCCGCTTGTTTTCATATTTTACAGGTGTAGCAAGATTGTAAAATAAGGTGTGGTGCGCTTGTCTACCTGCTTCTAAAATTATTGTTTTTTTAAGGTGCTGGATCAGATAGCTCTGTGGGTTAATGGACCTGCTGCTGAGCAGCCGTTTAATTCGTATTTTTTCATGAGCTCCACGATCCCCTCTCACCTATACCCCCTTAAATTAAGAAGGATTGAAATATTGGCCGAGATATTGCCCTAAAAAATAAAACATAATAGCTGATGTTTTGAGTTAAAAGCTCTGCCCTCACACGCAGTTTTCCACATTTTCTTGTACATGTAAGACACAACTCTGTGGGCGCAGCACATGCCGAACACATTTCCTCCAACGAGCAGCTATTTTTGTAACAAACAGGATGCCTGTAGAGTAGAACGTGCATAAAGAGGTCACTCCAATAGTTTGTTAAATGCCATTTGTTGGGCATGATATATAAAACTAAAGGCAGTTTAGGGGCCCAGCAATTTGCAGCAAATTTGTGCATAGAAAGAGAGCCAAACCTTGGTACAGGCAGGGATTCAAGTGAGAGAGTTAAGGTCCTATGCAGTTATTGTACATAATGTTTTAGTTAAAGAGAAATGCTCTGGCTTTTCCTATTAGGATCTGAGTTTCTTGCAGAGCTAGGGTGATTGCTTTGATTTAGTAGTTTAGCAATAAGCAGGGGCATAATGTGGTGTAGGTGGGGTCACAGACCCCCTTCAGGGCACCTCCTTTCAGCTCAAAGCCTATGAATATCTCTAAGATAGAAGAGCCCAGGGGGGTGGGGTGGTGGGGGGCATCACTGCCTTCGCAGTCGTGGCGGGGGCATCATTTTGCGTTACCCCACTAGCAAGAAAGGCTTCCTAGTGTTTCAGCCCTTAGATCTGTTTGCCCATGTTGTCTGCACCCATTGACATTTTATAGGGCCGTAGATCAGTGTTCCTGTGTGGCGTTGCAGCATTTTAAAGGGGATTCTCTGCTCTCTGGTGAGTCGGTGCGGGTCTCGGAGAGCAGGCTCTGCAGTGCCACACGTCCTAGTCACAAGATACATTTGCTCGCTCTTTTCCATACTGGAAGTAGAGATGGTGTACTTTGGGAAAGGTCAATGTCAGTGACACTACAGTAGTTCACTTGTTTTGGGCTCGTTGTAGATTAGCCATTCCAGCATGATTGAGTATGGACACCCTATGTGACTGCGTTGTTGTGTAGCAGGAAGGAAAGGCCTGACTTGAGCAGCTCTCTCCATTGGCAAACTTTCATTTTTTGCAATTGGTCCTCGGCCTAGTGTGATTGTGATATTTTAGTGGTTACAAGAGTGGTTCAATGTACCGAAGTGTGCCACTGCTTTTCACCTCATTAGGGCCCCTTAATCCTGATTTGGGTTACAAGATCTGCAGTAATTCCACTGATGGGTGGTGGTTCGCCCGGGGACTCTATTTGCTAAAAGAAGACAGTCTCCAGGTAAAATGCTGGTGAAAAATCTGGATTTACCTGGTGAATGGGGACATCAATTACTGATTCCCACAATGATTCCTCTCTTCTAAGGTGGATCTTGTGACTCTGCTTGTAATCTCCACTAACACTGCGTATGCGTGTGCTATGTCTGTTGCACAAATGTAGCCGAAAGCGGAGCGGAGCGCTGTAGTGGGTCTAAGACAAGCAAAGTCAACCAGTGATAGCACATTGACTCTACTCAGTGGTACTGGTAACACCTAAGGCGAATTACCATGCATTTCTCCGGGTCACTTGTAATGGATCACTAATGAAAAGAACGCTGGTAACCTTCAGGCAGAGGAAGCTCTCCTGCAGCCATCTTAAGACATGTTGCAGACATTTTGAGATGATAATTTTTACTGGAGGAAGCAAAGTTCCCATACCATTGAGTATGAGGCAGGGCACGACTGCCACCAAGGGTGCTCCACAACAGTCTTTGAATGTACCATAATTAAATATGCAGAGAGCTATTTTTTGTGTGTTTTGTCTGTTAAGAAGACTACATACAATCCAGGAGTGGGCAAGCTAGTTTTAAATCTGATTCAGATGTATTTAATAATGGGATTTCAGTCCGATTGTATGATTCAAACTATTTGCAACTGCTGCACACTAGCCGGGGATGTACAATTTGCACATTGACTCGTTTGCAAATTGAAATGTAATTTGCGATGTGGCCTATTTTCTAACATGTTGCATCGCAAACTGTGCATTTGGAGAGGGCATCAAAAACAACTCGCTTCCTGAGTATTAAGTAATTCACAATTTGTGGGCTTCATATCATCAGCTTAAAAGAAGAGATGGAGGCCAAAAGGGACTGTCATCTGCATTCCCAAAAGGGAAATATAATTTTTAAGTAGCCTGATCCATTAAGGGGACCAGTGCTGCTTTAGCTTTAACAAAAACAAGCTCCAATTTGGGAGAGTAGGCAGTCCTTGGGACCACAATTGAGTCCACTAACCATTGATTCAGTACTCTCTGATATGCAGTAGGAGGGAGTCATCCCTTTCACACCCCCTCTTATTGGCTGTTTTAAGAAGGTTTCAAACCCATTTGAGTCAGAAAGAATATTCTGACTTGTTAAAGGCTTATGTAAATAGTAAAAAGGCATTCTGCAGTAACAAGCCCTGTGCTTTTGCTAATCGCAGGCTTTGTGATTGCAAAATATCTTTGACACCAAGCTCTGGAATTCGAAATGATTTGAGAGAATGAATCGAGCAGCATGACAAGTGAAGAATTTCCATGTTGGTTCGAGCTCACTTGAAATGTAGTCTCACCTGAGAAACCTATAATAAAAAACTAGAGTGCTAACCTAACCAGGATAATGTGCCAGCACTGAGCAATATGCTGCTGGGCACACCAGTCTGCTACTCCTGCACATACTCTGCAGCAGGCTGTATGTGTAGCTGAAATCAGTGTTTCTAACCTGTCGCTGATTACAAAAGAACGCAAAGTCCCTGTTATATTTCACTCATAAATGTTTCGGGAAAGTGTCTGGATGCGTGCTTCTGAGTTTATTAGAGTCTTTATTGTACTTGAATGAAAATTGCACATTTGTCTTAACATTTTCACTGGCATCTCTGTCTTACGACAAACATGAATAGGAACATGTAGTGGTTTTACTAAATACATCAATTATAAGTTTTAAACATATTTACCTCTGTTATCCGTATCCTTTTTCAGATTGTGAAAAAGGTAATAAATACCTCAAAAAAGGGAGGCAAGTGCAGACTGGAATATGTATTGTGCCTTTGTTATGCATTGCTATATCTAACAAGCAATGTACAGTGAATGGTAGAATAGCACTAACTTGATTAGCCAAGCTGCGTTTCTTTATTGTTTCACCCAACAAAGCAGCAATAACCAGTCTATTTTAAAATGTCATATTTAATTACATTTGAACGCAATTATTAACAAGATGCACGAAACGTCTATTTATAGACCGCACATTTGTAAGAAGGTGTTAATGTTGATTTCCATGCACCGCGCAAGTCCCCGGTCCAAAGAACCTCTTTCCGGCTCTTTCTCTCTCTTTTACCCTTGCTCTCTCTTCTCCTTTTCCCTCTTCACCTCTTTCTCTCCCCATCTCCCACTTTCCTTCCCCCCGTTCCGCCTTTCTGCAGGCTTCATATCTCTCATATTCTGTCCTTCTATCTGCCCCCTCTGTTTCTCTGTCAGGTTCCCTTTTTGCCCTCTACCCATTTTCCACCCAATCTCCCCATTGTTCCCGAAGTGAAAACAAAAGGTAAAGGAAACACAACTTTATGAAGCTTCAAACAGACCATTCAGCCAGTCGATGTCTTGCTTGTGTGTCAATTTGCTTTAGACTACCACATGCTGCTAAAATTGTGCCAATCCAAATCAATTAGAAGTCAATTCTGGTGTTATTAGGCCGAGGTGCAAACGCCCTTCTCATGCTACCATAAAATGAACCACTCTGATTATAACCTTTAATCTAATGTTTTGAACCATGATCGAGCTTAGTGTCATCATCCTTGCCTATCCCTAATACATTGCAGTGGCATCAGTTGTTCTGGAGTGAGTTTCAAGCTTTCACAGAAAGATGGTGTGATTGGCAATCTTATCAGCCATTGACTTTTGTAGTAAGACCAAGGGCATTTGTTTTGGTATTCTCAAAAGTTGTAGGGTGCATTTCTCTAAAATTGAGAATAATTTGACCCTTTACCACCACAGTCTGAAATCTGATTACCTAATTAAAAGACATCCTTATTACTTTCGAACCATGGAAACTATCAAAGTCCGACTGGATGGGATCCTTACTGACAACTATGTTAAAATACCTTTCACGGCACATAATTGCTCTGAGATTTCAACACCATCAATGCCTCTGGCACTGTTCTTGGTGCTGAACAGCCACAGGACAATCAAAAGTTTGTTTCTACAGGGAATCCAGATTTGACACCATTTTTCAAGGTTTTTTTTTTTTGCTTTCGTTTCCTATTCTCTGTAAAATAGCGAAAAGTCCAAATATTGACATCAAACAAACAACCTTAAATTATCTTGGTTCAAATGGGTGCAGTCATAAAATGAAAATTTGTCCGGAGATACCAAGATTACATAGGACCTTGCAGTTTTGGTTTATGAGTCTCTAATGCCTACTGAAAATAATTTCTCTGGATCAGTTTAGAAATTCCAATGTTCCAGGACATTTTTGGATCTGTCTAACTCTCGAATATTACACCCAGAACTTTAAACTGCTATGTATTTAGAGTCTTTGATCAAGGTAAGTATACTTTAGTGCCACTAGCTGTATCTGGGCTTATGTAAGCAGTCCCTGAACCTTAAAAGTTACATGTGTTGAGGATCAACAGGTGACATCCTGATTTTTCCCAATGCTGTCATGCAGAAGGAAAGCTCATTGGGTTTGTGGTGGTCAGGAATCTCCGAGTCTGAGGGAAAATATGATTGCTAGACCTATTTGCAGACTGGCAAGGTCAGATAGGGGAACGACAAAGTGTTGCTCATGGACAATTTTCAAGTATCAATCTGAGTCAATGCGCATCATTTGGTCCTTTCTTCTGTGCAGTTCCAAGTGGAGTTAGGTTTCTACTGGGGCATTGAGCTATCCCTTGAAAAAGTTATCATTGATGGTTCAGAATTTGCCCGCCTGGCGGGGTCACCCCTCTCGTGATTTATTCATCGGCACGTTTGCCCGTTCGTCCTCGTGTCCTCGTGTCCTGTTGAGGGCTCTCTTGGAAGTTACAGGAACCGTGGGGCGTTCATGGAGGGGTTCGCTGATGCCCTCTTATATTTGCCAGGTGTGCGGTAATCCTCGGGCAAAAAGTCAAATCACACTATTAAGGGGAAAATTGGCTTAATTGAAAGGGAGGGTGCTTGGTACGAATTGCTTGTTATTTGCAATACACACGGAACAATCCTATGACAAAATTACTTTGTGTTAACCATACACTCCATAATATACACAATTATGCCCCAATAAATGAATGTACCTGTCCCGATTTACTTATAGCATAAAGTGAATGTGGAAAAATGAATGAGAAACTTTTCATATATTCATATATACTGTTAACAAATTTGAACAAATGAGGATGTCCTTGAGATAGTTTTTTTTAAAGTCCCTGTTCACTGTTTTATTTAATGTAGGTCAGCCAATCGTTTTATGTCTTAAATCAAGTTATCCCAAAAGTTTTTTAGTCCCACCACACTAAAAAGTCTTTAATTCAAATACACGTTCCTATAGTGAGTTGGCTTCCAATAATGTGTTGACGTCTTTTGGCCTATAAATTCCTTAGAAGGTATCTTGAGGAACCTGTGGTAGATGGCTACTGGATCCAGTTTCAGAACAGAGTCAAAGCCTCAGAATCAGGTCATAGACCACTGGCTCGACAGAACGGTCAGAAGGAGAAAGTTCATTCAGAGAAAGTGTGCCCCAGCGGAGTCCATAAAAAATCAAGCAAGTGGACTCCATCAAATTGTTTCTGTCCCAGTGCGTGTTGGAGCCAGGAGACCAGTTCTTCACAAATAAAGTACCTTTCTGGAATTACAGGCTCACCACTGGCTGTAGAGGTGCCTGTTGGGGGGGGGGGGGGTACTTGGATCAGGCACTTTTATTACACATGTACTAGGGTCCTTGTGCAATATCCCCGATTAGTGTGTTAAGCCAAGAAGCCCCATCATCACCTGCACCTGTGGGTGTGCTTGGAGTCAGGAGAATTTCGTACCAGATCAGAAACCATCTGGGAAGGTGGGTTGGGAGCGAAAAAAAGGAATTCCCTGGGCATCCCTGGGCACTTGAGCTGGCACTTCTGCAGCCCGGGCACATGTGTTAGTTATTCCGCAGCAGAAGAGTGGGATTTGGCTTTTTGTTCAGCTTCCCCAACTCTCTGGGCTCAAAGGGGATACCCCAAGCTTAGCTAGTCTAATCCTCAGACAAACACCCTGCGCAGTCAGGCACAGTAGCCATTTCTGTGGTGAATCTCACAATGTTTAGTTCCAGTCTTGGTAGAATGTGTTATTTGGAGCATGGCTTTCTGGAAGTACCAGCACAGGCCCCTCATTCTTAGGAGAGACTATACTGTTCTAATAAAGAGTGTTGGTGAAGAGTTGTGTGGCATGTGTGAGTCTGTTGAAGGTGTCTAGACCCAGATATGAGGAAAGAGTGAGTCTACTGAAAGTCTTGAGTCAAGCGAGGAAAGAAACAAGAGATTCTAAGGTAGGATATCAGTGAAGAGATGTGGAGACTGAGTCTTTGGAAGGATATCCAGCCCAAAGAGGAAACAAATCACTAATGTAATTGCACAGATATCCATGAAAAATATGAAGAACAAATGACTCTATTAAAGTGGTTCATTAAAGACAGGCAGCAGTTAGATGTTACCCTTGAACAATATAATGGATGAGCGATATGGAATAAGTTAGAGCCTCCTGATGGAGATCAACAAATAGGAATGTGGAATGAGTAAAAATACCAAATTACATCAGCCCATAGAGATGAATAAGGAGGGATATATATTTAAAGTCCTTTACAGACTAAGAATTTGTTACATGCTATTGATATTTGAGATCACTGTAGCTGAGAATTCGTACATCTGTCATTGTTTCTGTCCAGTTAGTTTGTAAATTAGTTGGGCTTCAACAGCATCAGTTAGCACTGAGCTAGTAGTTATGTGTGTCAATGAGCTGCCCAGGGTCGGACTGGGACAGAAAACAGGCCCAGGCACCAAAGCAAAAGTGACCCCCTCATTAGTGACTAGAAAGCTAAATAAAAGTGGTCCTTGTTTGCAAACTGGGGCAGTTTTGAACACGTAAAGACACACTGTATAAGTGTTTTACAAGTTATGGAAGACTGCGTGGATTTGAGCTTGCTGCAGGCAGTGTTTGCTTTGATATCAGGGAAATCAACAGTAACTTCCGGCCCAGCAGACCATAAAACAGGCGCACGACCAGCCTGAACACTGGCCCACACAATGACCTATCAAACCAACCAGTCAGGCACTGCCTGATCACCCTACAGGCCAGTCCTATCCTGGACCTGCCCAAGGAAACACAGAAACAACAAATCTTGGCCGCCACTTATTTGAAGGAAGATGTAATGCATAGGACCAGAGGACCATCAGGAGTGACAAATATGCATATGGTCCTAAAAATCTACACTGAATTAGACTAAAATTTAAATCCAAAACAGACTGAAATGTAGAAAAAAAAATATACGCAGAGCAGAACAGAGGTGCAATGTGTATGGAAACCACCTCATGTGTTGGAGGATGGGGCCAAGAAGAGGGACCATTTCTTCGATCAGCATCCTACGGTTTTGGCCGGTCACTAATGGTCGCATTGAGACACAAAATAGACCCGACAACAAAACAAAAGTGACTTACGTTTGTGAATTAGATAGCTAAAATGTGGCTCACTTTTGCAAATCGGGTTTGTTTTTGAACTTGCAACAATGCGCTGTACCGGTGTTCTGCAACATAGATGGGAGACTGCGTGCATCTGGCTTGCTGCAGGTAATGTTTGCGACTATAGGAGAGTACCAGCAGCAAAAACTTGCTCACCAGACCATAAAACAATCACCCAGGCAGCCTAAAAACGAGCCCACGCACTGACCTGTCAGGCCAGTTTCTGGCTCAGCCAGATTTCGCTATTGGGCACTCAGACTCTCCCCTTGGGCACAGATGTAGTAGTACTAGCTCTAAGCAGAGGCAGGCGGTACCCAACAGGCACAGCAAACGGGAGTTACAAGGCTTCTGAAGAACGAGGAAACAGGAGTACAAAAAGGCTCAATAATGGTTAAATTATAGATGGAAAGAAAAGACACTAATAACGTGAATGCTGGAACATCAAGAAAGATCTATGTGTTCAGAAGAAGACGGGTCCAAGTGCTTTAATGGGATCAAGGGCTGGTGATCAGTCCACAGAAATCAATGGTGGCTAGAAAGGCGACCCCGAAGTTGTAAATGAGAAACCAGCACTGCTGAACCATGGATTGAACATTATTTTGTTGCTACAGTAAACATTGGGCATAGTGGTGATTGGTGGCTATGGGATAATAACCTTTGGCTTTGTGGTTGCCAACCTGTTGGGCTGTTGCTGTCTTGGTGGTGTTGTGGATAAAAATGGAAACAAGGCTGTTGATTTGGGGCATAAGACGTTCTGGGAGTGTTTGTTTGATGGATTCAGAGCGATATGGACTCGGTTTGGGGAATATAGAGCTTTCTGGACTATAATTTGGTAGGTGCAGAAGATTCTGGGATATTATAGTGATGGGTAGAGTGGGTGCTGGAATTGATAGATTGGTAGATGTAAATGGACCTGTGGCATAACAGACAGAGAGCTCTGGGATATTTGCCTTCTTAAGGAAAGTGCTGTGGATGCGTACTTACATTTTTGGGACTGTGACTTGGTGGATCAAGGGGTTCTGTGATGTGTTAATGCAATAGAACCTGGCAGATTGGCTTGTGTGATACAAAAGGCTCTGATACTGTTGGACTTGTGAATAGTTTGTTTTGTCGACACAGAGGTATCTGTGACAATGGCTTTGTGAATGTAAGGGAATCTTTGCGTGAACATGTCAGTAAGGGATGCATTAACGGGGGCCAAGGCCCCAGGGGAAGCAAGTCTGCTGGCACGGCATGGCCTCATGGGGGGAGTGAGTGTGTGTGTGTGTGTGTGTATGCTACTTAATGGCAGGGTGGCATACTTCATCCCTTCCCAACTTAGATCAGAACTTGCCCTAATTGGTTCAACTGGCATTACAAGCAGAAAAGTTCTTGGAGTCATGTGTTCTTGGTCACTGTCTCTAGATCTCTTTTAGTAGGAACTATGGTGCCTTTTGCAGCTATGATTGTCCCACTGGCCTTTTTTCATAAGGAGTAAGGAATTTCAGTCCTGGATGTCAGTCCCAAATTGGGATCGTGTCTCCTTTCCGGATGGAGAGGGATGTGGCCTGTCTCTTTTCACTGGTGCAAATCTTTGTGTTCCATCTCCCCCTTTGACATGCTTTGGCATCCAGAGTAGTGGTGACTCCCTTGGGCAGTGTTGGGTGAGTGTTCTTGTGGGATCTCCTGAACTGTAATATCGCCTGTGTGCATAGCAGCATGCGTATTGCAGTTTACTCTGAGAAAGTTGTGAATAGCTCATTCAAAGTTCTATTTAAACTCTCCATTTCCGAGTTCACTTGAGACCAGTGGGGTGTGATCTTCTGGTGGAAGAGTTCCATATTCTGCAGTTACCTTTGGAATACGTCTCCATGATTTGTTGTCCTGTTGTCTGTTTTGACATCCGCTAGTGCACCAAATGCCTCAATCTATTTCTCCAGCTTGAGCTTCTCTGTTGAGGTGATGATCTCTGCCACGGGGTACTTTATACAGGAGTCAATTAGGACTTGTAGCTCTCACCCATTTCAGAGCACACAAGAAATATACGTTGACTTCACACATGGCTGCTCACATCGGTCTTCCATAATGATTGGGGCCTGGCATTCTGATGCACCCATGAGTTGGAACAATTGCCATGCTTAAATTAGGGTCTTGACTAGGCTTTCAATGTTTGTGAACCAATGTTCTTCCCTGGCCCTTCACCTCTTAGTACCAATCCATCATGGTGCTCAGTTTGAATCTTGCATGCCACAGGGTCTTAAGAGAACATAAGCTCTGAGCATCTCGTGTTCTTAGGTTGGTTAGGAACATCTACCAAGATCCTCTCTGCGGAGTTTGCTGAGCATCTGTAGACATTTGCAATTGTGGGGGGCCAGAGTGACGTTTTCGAGCTTACTTGCTTTGGCGCATGCTGACTTGACTACAAGCTGCACACATTCTTCTTTGTTGCTAGCATGATGGCTTGCCTGTACATCATGGTCTGCAGGGTGTCAGTATAGGTAGACATCTAGGGGTTGTCCCCTGGTGGTAGGTAATTGTGAAGCAGTATTTTTGGAGTTGTATCACACATTTTTCAATGTGAGTGAGGGTCTGTGGTGGCGATCTTGTGAACAGTTGCTCAAGGGGCTTTTGGGTGGTAATCCCCTGAATTGGAGGCTTTACAGGTACTGGTGGAAGTTGGTACACAGCACTAAATTGCTAGCACTGCACTTTTATTTGGGAGCAGTGGATTCTAGTGTCTGTGAGAACGCTTGTAGCAAAGAAGATAGGTGCCCATTCACATCATGGCTGTTCCTGAAGTAGCACGGCCAACAACCCACTGGGCTAGCATCATTGTAGCGTTGTGCCGTTTTAATGTTGAGGAAAGTTTAGCTGTGCCTCTCTGATCATTCCCTCAGTGTTTGGGCCATCGTGAGAGTGAACCGTTCTACCAGGGTCACCACATTGGGATGAAACAATTGCAATAACTGGCTACGCCAAGGAAATTTCGCGCTTCAGATGTGACCAATGGTGCTGTGGCTTTCTTGAACGTCTTCCAGTTTCTTGGGGTCAACATTGACTCTGTCTTTTGAGGGAACATATCTGAAGAATTGAATCTGGTATTTGAAAAACTCACACTTGGCCTTGTGCAGAGTGAGTCCGCAGTCAGATAGTTTACTCGGCGTGGAGTGTAATCTTGTATGGTACCCTACAGTTGTCTTAGCAAATATCAAGATGTGATCATTTATGTTGAGGACATCTTCAAGTCTTGATAGGGTTTCAAGCTCCTACAGGAATGATGGTGCAGCACATCCCGCATTGATCAGTGCCAAATGACGGCGAGGAGGCTGAGCCATGCACAGCTAAGGAGGTGATGGAGCAAACGGGAGGGAATGTTGTATCCATTTCGGCAGGTTAATATATGCTGGATGCTTGCATCTGGTTTCCGGCTTGTCACTTAGGCCTGCCCTCGTCGTCAGTGAAGTGGCATCCGGCAAGGCCCCACAGGAAATTAATCTGCTGCTGGGAGGCTCGCTGTATTAGAGGTACTCATCATTGCTTGAGCGTCAGAAATGGCCCTGAGCATCATCTCCGATTAATTAATACTTTTGGCCGTGCCCGGCCTTGAGGTGCATCAGGAGTGCGTCACTCAGCTGCATAATGGCCGGGTGGCATGCAACAATGGTCTCCTGGTTCCAGTTTTCTGATTATATTCTTTAATCAGAGTTTCTGTTTCCTCAACAAAAGAGCAGGTGTATTTGGGTATTATGAGCAGGAGCAAATGTTCAGCAGTTCCATTCTGGATGTCTGGCGCCTCTTCCCTTTAAGAAAGAGAGAAGACATGTCAGCCCTGTCTCTCTTCACCCCGCACTGGGAGTCCTTGCTCACAGTGGTTAATTTGAGCCATTGGTTGCAGGTGGGGCCCACTGGCAGTCAGTTTTGGGGACCAACTTTTATTTTTCCTCATGAGGGTTTGACCCAAAACAAGAGTGAGAAAACCACAAAACGTGGAAAGGAGGAGTAAAAGAAAGATGGAAAACCACTGACAAAGGTAGAAAAAGAACATGCAAGAATGAAATAAAGAGGAAGGGATAGTATGGTTGTGTAAGAAAGTGGCAAGAGTGGAAATCAAGCCTAGGAAGTCATGGTATTCGGCAGTCCAGACATTTGCCAGCACTGGCTGTGGGCCTCTGAGAAAAACTTTGGACACTGACACCTACTATTTTACAAATTAAGAACTGCTTCCTCAGCATTTATGCATCCATGGTCCTGTAATACATCAAATCACTTCCATATTTCACTATACTAATTCACCACTAATCCAGTATGGGTTCCGCAGTAGCGTGCTACTCGCCCAAAAAGCGCTTTGACATCTCGTCAGTGGTAGCAAGCGCTATATAAATGCAATTACAATACAATACAATATTCCTACATGGTCTTAACAGGTCCCTGCCCCATGGTCATTGATGGGATTTGTTGTTCGACTACCTCTTCTGTGAGGCTTTCCCCTCATTATAGGGCACCTCCCTTGGGTAGCCCCATTCTCTTTGTGACTTGTGATACCACCCTTGAGGTTCTTGTAGTTTACCAATGTTCATTTGTGTATTACAGTGCTAAAGTAAGCGAGCTCTACCTGCCCATGTAACTGAGCTTACACTGTCGCTGGAACCAAGCTCATCCCACCCTTGTGGCTTCCACTTTAACCCAGCTTTCCCTTCCACAGTAACTCAGCTCTCCCTGCCACAGTAGCACCACTTCCCTTCCCACAGCTCTCCCTGCCACAGTAACACCACATTCCTTGCCACAGCAACACAACTCCCCTTGACACATCTCTCCCTGCCACAGTAACACAACCCCCCCGGCCAAAACTCTCCCTGCCACAGTAACACAACCCCCCCGGCCAAAACTCTCCCTGCCACAGTAACCTAGCTCACCTTTCGACAGGAGTCTAGTTGTGCATGCCATTGTATCCAGGATGACTCTGCCATAATACCCTGCAGCACGTCACTCATTTCTCTTGTACTGTTGGACCCTTTCCCACCCCATAGCTGTCCTTGCAGAAGCTCTGCTTTCAAAAAGACCTTCTACAGTCTTAAATAAAGCGCCATGCCACTCCATCCAACCCCCACCTACTATTTGTCCTCCTAGTGCTCTGGATCATGAAGAAAAAAAAGAAGGCGTTTTACCAAGACTTCAGAAACAGGTGACCAGATTGTGCTTCAAAAGGAGGAATTGTGATCGCAATCAAATTAAAAACATGCTGCACCCTGAACAAGGTCTGATTTAGTAAACTCTGAGAGTGCAAGCAAACACTGGCTCAAGCAATCTGCAGTCTGCCACCTAGTATCTGATAAACCACAGGTGTACGAGGGACAAAAGCAGGTCCAAGGAATTCAGGGAACTGAGGTCTAAAATGTCACAAGCCTAAATTCCCAGCCAAAGTAGAATACAATGAATTGACAAAGGAGGTGATGACAGTTTTCATCCTGGGATTACCAATATATGATGTCCCATATTGAATGATGCAACACAATTTTATCCTTTTTAGGTCTCGCAGACCTGCGTTGCAGCGCGCATGCGCTGCTCACTCTGCGAGGCATCTTGTAATCGAGGAGATTTGAGAAGTGGAGTTGAATCCCCGCCCATCATTCTTATTGGCTGGCGTCATCGTTTATGCTAAACGCTGGTGTGTGGTTGAAAATGAGGCTTCTTTGTTACCGCCCTGTCTCCTTCTCGGACGGCCCATCCGGACTGGATCTTTCACTTGCGGCGTTACACTGTCTCCTTTATTAGTGGGCAAGCACTATTTTGTGCTCATTCTGCTTTAGCAAGGCCGCTTGCGCTTCACGGGCCGCCATGTACCGCGCTATAGCACAGCGCTTGTGTTTTTTTTTTTGTCTATTGCTTCTTTTATTTATTTATGTACTTTGTTTTTCACTTTAGCGGCACACGCGCTTTACCTTCAGCCATGTTAAGCTAAAGCACGGGTGCCGCGATTGTTGAAAAAGTAAATAAATAGATTTTTTTCTATTTCTTTACTTTTGCTACAATCGCGGCACCCGTGCTTTACTTTAACATGGTTAAAGGTAAAGCGCGGGTGCCGCTATTGTTGAAAAAGTAAAGAAATAGATTTTTTTTTCTATTTCTTTACTTTTGCAGCAATCACGGCACCCGCGCTTTACCTTTAACCATGTTAAAGTAAAGCGCGGGTGCCGCAATTGTAGCAAAAGTAAACAATAGAAAAAAAAAAGAGTGGCCCGCCATTTTTTTTCTATTTGTTTACTCTTGTTTCTTACCAATAACATCAGAGATGTGAAATCTCACTCTAAAACTCCCTGCTGAGAGAGCACGGGTCAATTTGTCTCGACGTGTGAGGTGTTCGATTTGAAACTCGCACATTGGAGATGCAAAGTTTGCAGCTGCTTCCGCCTAATAACGTAGCGCCCATTCAGGGATGTTTTTTAAAGTGCCACCCCGGATCTGGAAATCTGTTCAGGATGGGCACCCGCAATAAAACTCCCAAACTTCAGGAGTTCCGGTTTGATAGTTGAGCAGAAACACTTCCGGCGTGACTGCACATATGTTCTGCAGGCGCGGTTGCAGCTAACTTTTATGGAGCAATTCTTAATTTAAAAAATAATTTCCTTCAATGTAACCAGGGGCGGACAGGGGCAGAAAATAGTCCCGGGCACCAAAATAAAAGTGGCTCACTTCGTGAATTAGATAACTAAACAAGCATTTACAATGCAATAGGTCTCGCATTTGCGAGAGTTTGGGCTATTGGCATTGTAAATGACAATGCCTTTCATTTATGTGTATTGAAAAGCTGCAAGCGGTGCGTAAACACGCACTTTGTACTTCTAGTCCTTGCTTACGAGAAGCAAGGCTGGCAGTAAAAGAGGCGGAGTTATTGCCAGCCTTGCATCTCGTAAGCAAGGACTACAAGTACAAAGTGCGCCCTCGCAGGTTTTCAAAACACACAAATAAAATGTATTGTCATTTGCAAAGCCAATAGCTCAAACTCTCACAAATGCGAGACCTATTGCATTGCAAATGCTTGTTAAAATTACTATGGGCGTTTTTCAGTCTCTTTCTACGTCACTGTTTAGCTGTCTTTTGTTGAAGACCTATTGCCAACAATACCTATACTTACATTGGGCTTTGGGTCTTTTCTCACCATTGATCGACTTTTTTATCAATCTCACTTGCTTGCTTCTTATTCAAACATTTTCCTTCCTTTTTAGGTCGAGCCTAGGCAGCGTGCAAGATATGCTGCAGCTCTTATGTGGGCTTCAAGCATGCCCACTCTTTTTAATTGGTTCTTTTGTGTGCCGTTCTGAAAACCTGGCTTTTCAGTGGTGCATTGACTGTATTTGTCCCTCCTTTTGGTGTTTGGTTCTCTCCCATGGCTACTGGCCCTTTTACATGTACTCATTTCCTCCTGTCTATTTAGGTCCGTTGAGGCACACAATTTTTTTTATTTGCTATCGCTTGTGTTTTTGGCATGGTGTGTTGTGCTTTTCGAGCGAAATACACTCAGCTGGCGGCATTTACAGTTGTAGCGTGTGTATACAAATAGTTTGTTTAATTATATGTTTTTTGAGGCCACACAGCTTTGATTTTAGCAGCACGGCGTCCATGTGCCGTGCTTCAGGTTTCATATGCATTCGTTTTATTTGTATTTTCTCATGTTTGTGGCCCTTTTTCCGTTTCCTCACCCGTGCATCCTTCTGTAGTTCTTTGTTTGTTTCGGTCTGTTCTTACTCTGTCATCTTTCTATTTCCAGCTCCAGGCGGTGCAAAGCAGCCGACACAGGACCTTTGTCAGGTAAGTGAGTTCTTATTATTCTTTCCTTTCTGGCCACCTCCCTCTCACACCACTCCTTTTAATAATTTCTAAACCCTATGTACAATTACAGTCTGATGCTGTCGACTCCCAAGTCTGCCTATTAGGTGCAGCAATCAACTTTCACCTCTGGGTAGTTGTGTTCAAGAAATTAAAAGGTGGATGTAAGGTAACCATCTCCAATTAAATGTTGGCAAACCTGATTTACTCCTTCTAGGGAACAACAGAAAAGGTCTCCTTGCTTCAACCCTTGTGATCTGTTCTTTAAATCCTGACACGGCAATTCACAACCGAATACCTGAGCATCATTTTTGATCGTGCACTCAAGTTGCTCCCCTGGGTTACGGCAGTATGTCTCTGCCTTTTTTCAGTTATACTTATTAAAACCTACTTTCCATCTCATCCCAGCTAATATGCGCCAGCTGCTAGTGGGGGCATTCGTCACTCTATATGTATAGAGAACCATTGAATGTTACAGAAACTCCAAAGTGATCACAACAAGTCTATACGTTTGTTGTTGAGCCCAAAAACTGAACCGCGTGTACAAGTGAAGAGTTCATTTCATTGGTACCCAGTAGCTGCTAATGTGAAATTTCAGATATTGTGCCTCTTACATAAAGACCTTTGATACAACTCAAGCAAGAAGTTCAGCCAAGTAGTAGTTACAAGAGGTTTTATTTCACCAAGCATATTCCAACAAAGAATGGAGCAACAAGGATGTAATGTGGCAACATAGATATGGTGTTCTTCGCCTCCTCTAGCTAGTTCTCCACCTGCCACCCAATCCATATTCAGTCCAGCATTATCATTCTAACGGTTCATCACCATGTTCCACATTCCACGCTCAAGCATTTCTCACAGTCTCGCACACATCAAAGCCAACACTGCACACAGTCCCCCCCCAACAACCCAAACTATAAAAGGAAAGTCATAACAACACAATCTAAGATAAAAAACATATTCTCTATACTTTGCTGGCAGTGCCTGGAGTCTTGTACTCCATCTCATCACTACCCTTCAGTGGTGTGGCACAAAAGATCATTAACCTCACTTGCAGCAACTCTTCTTGGCATACCACCCCTATCACTAGGATACCTTACTTCGTTGACTGCATATAAACCTGAATTCAATTACTGCTTTGGAAATGCCTTCCCTGCTGCTTCTCTTCCCACTGCAGTTCATGTGTCCCACTGAAAATCAACATCATTTCAAGTTCCTCACATTTTCCCTTTCTACTCTCACAGCACCGTTCAACATTTTTATTTCTTGCCAGGGTCTAAACCACTTTGAGCTGGGACTTCCACACTCTGTAGAAAACTTTTCAGTAACAAACTGGACCACGCTACAGGAAAATCTACCCCCCTTTCCTCTTCATACATTGCCCTCTATTTATACTTATCCACTCAGTGACCTACCTCTTTACATATTGGTTCTGTTGGTATTCCTAACCCACCAGAGCTCCCAGACATCTCTTTCAACCATGAGGGGGCCAAATGTCAACCAGGTTCCACCCCTCCCAAGTAGCTGAAATGGTAAAAATCTGTCTTTGTATTAGTTGCAGTAATGCAAGAGAGTAGGTTTAGGATTTAGGGTGGGTATGGGTTTTTGGCTGGTAAGGTTAATTTTAGGGTTTAGGGTCGGTATGGGTGTTTGGGTGGCAAGGGTAATTTTAGGGTGGGTGTAGGTTTTTGGGTGGCAAGGTCAATTTTAGGATGGGTATGGGTTTTTGGGTGGCAAGGGTAATTTTGGGGTTCAGGGTGGGAAAGGGTAAAGGGTTTTTGGGTGGCAAGGGTAATTTTAGGGTTCAGGGTGGGTATGGGTTTTTGGGTGGCAAGGGTAATCCTAGGGTTTAGGGTGGGTATGGGTTTTTGGGTGACGAGGGTAATTTTAGGGTGGGCGTGGGGTTTTGGGTGGCGAGGGTAATTTTAGGATTTAAGGTGAGTAGGGGTTGTGGGGTTTTAAGGAAATGTGTGTATATATGTGTGTGTATGTATGTATATATATATATATATATATATATGTGTGTGTGTGTGTGTATATGTATATATATATATATGTATATATATATATATTTTCTCATTCTTATCAAATTGTGTGTGAAAATATATAAACAAATATATAAATAAATAGATATATGTCCAACAATCTCCGCTCCTCCAGACGGCGACAGAATTCACTGCACCATAAAGAGAGGTTTATTTTATTTTTAAAAGTGTTTATTTAGCACACCATAGTGCAAATCAAAAAGTTATGGACGGTCTACGCGTTTTGGCTCCCAGCCTTCTACTGGACCAAGTATATAAAATATAAAAAAAGGTGTTTGTACTTACCTTTAAATTTTAAAGAAAACATATGCCATTACCATGCATGCTTGTGTGTGTGTGTGTGTATATATATATATATATATGTATATATCTGTGTGTGTATGTATTTTTTTATATATATGTAGTGAGTTTATACTTGCATGTAAATTGCTTCATTTTTCAAACGCAACCTTGACCACGCATATGCATTTACTGATTATGCCATTACAGGAACATTTGTTGTAAAGGCATGCATTGTAAAGGCATATGCGTGGTAAAATATTTCGTCGTAATGGCACATGTTATTATAACCGCATTGTAATGGCATGGGTTGTACTGGCATGTGTTGTATCATCATACATTCCGTTCCACCTGTCCATTAGCCTCTGGGTGACATACCACAATTCTTCCGTGATCAGTGCGATATCTCTTGATAAGCTGGAAACCTGGGACTCGTCATTTGAGAACTCTTAGGTGAAACCACGGATTCTCAGAGACCTTCTCTGCATAAAACATCCTCCACAAAATGTATTCACCACATCTTTGGTCATGTTTCAACAACTTCACCTCCATCCACCTAGTGTAATTGCGTACTAATGCTAAAGCATACGTTTCATTCCTGAAAGGCCCTAACACATCTATACCTAGTTTCCTCCTCTGCCCATCAGTAAGTCCTATGGAAACAGGGTTTGGTCCCTCAAGGTTTGGTGGATTCATTGATCTGCTACAAAGCTAACATTGTCTTCCCATTCTCATCTAGCCTCTGTCACCAGAAGTACTTAAAGAGCTGCCTTTTGGTGGAAGTTGTTCATGTGCCTTTAATGTCCCTGGTTAATTCTTCTTCTCCCAAATGGTCAAACATTTTCTCCCCACTCATGAGTATCCCATTCTCCCTTGCCAGTTCCCCTTGAATCTTGACAAAGGACTTAAATTCCCTGCAGCTTCAGTTCCTCTGGCCAACTTGAAATTAGTTATTTTTTGAACTCTCCCAGAGCAAGATCAATTGAAGTACCACAAACTTACTTTTTTTTCTGCACAGGCCTCATTGGACATGGGCTTGTTTGAAAATATGACATCTAGACACAAAAAAGCCCTCACTCTCATTGCCATTTTCCTGACAAGTGTAGATGGGATATGCACTCAGCATGCTGATTTCACTTTTCTGATACATGCTCGATTTCAAACTGATAGGCCTTTATTCGAACTGCCAACCTGGCTAATTTAGCATTCATAGCTCTTTCTCCCCCACCCACACAAGCACCTTTACAGTAGGCTTGTGATCCGTCCTGAGAACAAGTGTGGTTCCCCACAAAAACATGCGGAAATGCTCTCCAGGCAGGTGCATGCAAGAAGTTCTCTGTCAATAACAGTAATTTATCTCCGCTTCAAGTATTGCTCTTGGTTCAAAAGCCACAATCCACTCATTTTGGTCGTTCTGCTGCTGCAAAACCACACTCGCTTGCATCCATTGCAACAATGCACTGCTTTTCCAAAACAAATGTCTTTAAACGGGGCGCATGAACAATATTGACCTTGAATGAAGCAAGTTTCTTCCTGCTTTGCTCCCCAAATAAACATGGAGTCCTTCTTAAGTAGAGTTCCACCTTCCAAGAGTAGTCATTCATAAACGGCACGGAGAATTCTGTAAGTCCCATGAAGGATGCCAGTTGATCCTTGTACATAAGTTCAGTGCTTCCAGGTTGACTTTGGCATGGAAGTCTTTGGGTTTGATTCAATCTTTAGAAACAGTATGACCTAAAGATTCCATAGGCTCAAACATGAATTTACATTTTTCAAGCTTTAAGGTCAGGCCTTTGTTCAACAAAGCTTGGAGAACCCTTTCAACTATCAAGTCATGCTGTTCCATCTCCCTGCCAAAAACAAGAATATCACTCAGGCAGGCGATTGCACCTTCACCCCCTCTAGAGTCTCTTTCATAATGTTTTGTAAGACATGGCAGTCCACATGAGACTGAAATGCATCTATTATATTAGTACATACCTTCTGTCACAAATTGCTGTCAACTGCCTACTCCCCTCTTCTGAGTCCACCTGAGCCTATCCCTCTGGCAAGGTCCAGGGTTGAAAACACATCTGCACAAGCAAAGTAGAAACCATCTTATGCATTCTAGGAATGTGGAAGCGATAAATCGAGGTTGCTTTAGTTAGACTGCAAAGATCTATACCCAGTGAATATGCCTCACAATTCCGCAGCCTGTCACCCCGCATGTTGTTACAATGCGGTCGTTACCACGACCGCGTTGTAACAACGCACACCATTACCCCGCAAGTCGTAACAACGACTTGCGGAGGGGGGCTCTGGATGTTGGAATAGTATAATTTACTATTCCAACTCCAGTCTGTGCGGACAGTAGGGAAGGTGTTGGATTTTAAATCCAACACCTTCTTCCCTCCTCCGCAAGTCGTTGTTACGACTTGCGGGGTAATGGTATGCGTTGTTACAACGTGGTCGTGGTAACGACCGCGTTGTAACAACATGCGGGGTGACGGTTTCGTGGTGAAGGTTGTTCACCATACCCAGTTGCAGGTCTCTAGAATTCTTAAGAGAAATAATTTCTGGTATAACCCAAGTGGACAATTCAGTTGTTTCAGTAACGTCCTTGGAGCAAAGCACCTTTCAACTTACTTCAGTAGAATAAGGACACATTCATTACTTGATTCTCAATACGAATTGCTCTCTCCTTTAATATTATGCAATGCTTGAACTCCTGCATCTCCCTAGCTTCTGTGTTAAACATTAGTGGACTTATCTTGTAGAACTTTTACATACCTAGTATTCTTTTTCCCTTTGGCACTTTTAGGACGCCTAGGTTACTCAACACCCTCCTTCCCAGATTCAGATACATAAGCTATGGGGGTCAGCCCTTGGCTCTAGCTTAATCCCCATCTCCTTTTGGTGTGGCCAGCGCAAAGTAGTATCACCCATTTCTGCCATGTAGATCTTCCCCTTTGTCCTACGCTCATTGAAATACATATCATCCAAGAAATAGGAAAGTATGTACTGTCCACATAATTCAACTAAACAACACAATTGCACAACACCCCACATACATCCAATCCACACCAAAGAATTACACATCATGCCACAAAATTCAACAGCACACCACATAATTAAACTCCACTACATACAACTTCACAACACAAAATACCATTCCACAAACTTACACTCCATGACACACAATCCAACTCCACATAATTCCGGGACACTCGATACCACATAATTACTATACACATAATTCCACTGCACACCATGCAACATAATTCCACTAAACAGATCCACACCACATAATTCCATGCCACACAATTTCACAGCTAACAATTCCAATCCAATTCACATAATTCCACACCACATACATCCACTCCACTCCATAACACATGGGTAAAAGACATTGTCATTTACAACGCCAATAGCACTAACTCTCGCAAAAGCGATGACTATTGGCTTTGCCAGTGCTTGTTAAATGTTTAGTCACTCCATTAGGGGATACTTTCTTTACCATCATTTTGATTAGATCACCTGTATCCTTCCATTGCTTACATTCAGTGAACTACTTTTTTTTTACCACTCAATGTGAGTGCATGTGTTTTCTTTCTCTCTCCCTTATCCTACGTCTCCACTCAAACCGCTTTGCTCTCTGTGTTGCACCACAAGTGCTCCCAATTTCATCCATTGCTCCCTCACTCACCCCATCCTTCCAAATCTTTCTATTTTAGACACTCTACCCATGTCCTCTCTTGCTTCCCTCCCGCTCCCATCGCTCGCCAGTACTTATATCATCTCCCAACTGCTTCCATTTGCACCCCTCCTTGTCTTTATTTATTTATTTATTTTAATCTTTATTGAAGGGACAGACCTATGCAATTTGCTGCCAGGCTGCTCAAAAAATGTGCTTTGCCGCACTTTTTATATTTATTTTAATTTACTGCACCAAGATGGGAATACTTTGACTTGGAATAATAAATATTAAATGGCAATAAAATCATGACTCATACATGTGCATGCTTGATAACACAGGCAAGCGTATGTGTCATCACCTTGTTTTTTTTGTGGTGATGCTTAACTGCATCAAGAAAAAGTTTTTTTTAATGTATTTTTGCTGATGCTGTACCTAAATTAAATGATCGATGTATGTGAATAATTAGCTTATGTGTGGCTCTCAGATTAAAATGTGACTCCAAGACAAATGTAAACAAATGTCATTGTGGGTAGTCTGCAGGGCCCTCAATTCTTCGAGACCTTGTTATTTGCCTGTGAAGTGACGTAGGTGGGCAGTCTCGATGTCATGCAAGGGGTCAAGGAGAAGGAGAAAGAACTATTTTTGTAATCCTTGCAGGGGAATGGTTGGTCCCCAATCAATCAATCAATCAGGCGTTTGTTAAGCGCGTCTACTCACCCGTAAGGGTCTCAAGGCGCTAGGGATAGGGGGGGGGGGCAGTTTATCCTCATTTTATAAAATATTTTGGAGAACTGAATTCGGGGGGCAGAATCCTCTATATGCTTTAATGAATGTTTTTTTAGAGTTGTGGATCCTTTAAATATTTGAGGTCCTGAGATGAACTTTGAATGACCCAAAATATCCGATGATTCGATTAAAGAGCGCTTCGGGTCACTTAAGAACAGTGTGAAATACTGGCTGGAATGACAAGTGCTGTTTGAAAGAACCCATCAAGCATCCGAAACTTAAAATGAAACATAATACTATTTTTCTTAATAACTGAATCGAGCTGTTTCGATTGATCCTCAACTGAGGATCCCCGATGTACAGTTTATTGAATGACTGTTATCAATTGCGGGACCCCTGTTGGTTCTCACCATGCATAAACCCTGGGCATCAGGACCACTTTTTAATTAAATTTTCCACAAACCACCACTTTGGGAATTTGTTTGAGAACAACAAAAAAGAATGCAGAGCAGGCTAGAAAAACATCAAACTGCTCGGCATACAGTTGTGAGCAGTTTTGTCACAGACCTCTCCACAGTGAGTGGTATTCCTCCTCTCAGGGCAGTGGTTGAGGAGAGGGAGGCGTGTGCCTACACCAAACCTAGCTCAGTGACAGCTCTGAACCACAACTTCACCGAACTCCAAATCCCTTGGATTCAACTTGGACACAAACATCACCTTCAATGAACACATTGCTAAGAAAACTGACAAACTGCTACCAGCTTTCTCTACTACAGAAAGTGAAATTCTCCCTTCCAAAACCCACTTCAGAACTGCTGTTAAAGGCCTCACATTATTGTATCTGGATGGTGGCTTTGACCTGCTCCATAACCGCCAAGACTCCACAATGGCACATTGTGGGCATCATACACACCCCAGCACAACTCATCCAGGCTCTAAATAAATATGACCAATTCACCCCCATCCTAATGGAACTCAAATAGCTCCCTTTGCCGCCCCTGCTGCTCTCAGCACATTGCTGCCAGGACACTGTCAACTGGACACAAAGAGGTGTAAAGAAGTTTAAAAAAAAAAATCACCAAGGCAACAAGCCTTCTCCATCTATTCACTGAACATCTGAAACACCACCTCTGTGTATAATTCAGGACAACCCCAGCCATGCTCCAAGTTAGGAAAGAGCTGAAGATGCATCTCTTTAAAGAACGCTATACGGTAATGCAGTAACAGTACACTTCTACTCCCGGAATCCAGCTACCCCTTCAATCAATCAATCAATCACAAGCTTTATTTCGACATAAAAAGTCATAAAAGCAACATAGAACAATGGTGACATGACTAGTAAAATTAGTATGGGTAAAAAAAGATACATTGATAAATATACACTCAGTCATCCTAAAATCTGGTTAAAAAACAAACAGTATTTCATCATTTTGTTTACAAACAGTACAATACAAGGGAGACTTCAAGAATTAAAAAGAATAAAATGCTTGTGCATAGTGATTTTAACAAAAATACTGTTAAAACTTTTAGATCTTGACAATTTATCAGTGCATGGAGGCTATGTCTTTCTGCATAGCGCTTTCCACCGAATCAGCCATGCTTGCCCCAAATACTTTGCTATGCAACAGGATAAAAAGGTCTAGAATCTGACTTAAAAATACGGAGTGCAACATGGTGCTCCCGTGTACCAAGTTGCCGGCAAATCGGACTCAGCCATTTTCTCCGTAATGTTTTGTACGCTGGACAAACAAACAATAAATGGGCAATGCTTTCCACAGGGGCTTGGCAGCTAGGACAATGTTTTCCATTTTGCTATCGCTTTGCCCACTGGAAGAGAGCCATACCTAAAATGCATATAGAGTATTCTGTCTCTGGGTACTGTAATCAGGTCAAGGTAAGGCTCATAGTATCTGCTTTGTTTGTGGGAGTAGAACTCAGTTGTCAGTCTACCCACATTAGGTCTGCTGATCGCTCGTTGGTCCACCCATTCCCAGTACAGACGTTTAAGATCCTCTCTCCTTGGGGGCTCCTGGCTAGTCCAACAACCACAAAGCCCAATTGCAGATAACGTTTTCTTGATATCACATAACCAACCTATTTTCCCCCAGTGTCGAGGCTAATAATCTCAGTAAGGGCCTCTGCATAGGGAGAAAGCTCAGGGGTCCTCCTAATGCGAACCCAAAGAGCAGGGGACGCAGCCTAGCTACATCACTTATTGATCGCCTGCCCATATCCATTAGTAGCGGCGTGAGGGGATATATTTTGGTGCTGTAACTAGATCTCTTAAAAATTTATATTCTGATCTCTGGAGCTCGTCAAGATTATCGAATCCCCAGACTTCAGCTCCATAAAGAGAAGCGCTAACAGCCTTGGTGTCATATATCTGGAGGGCTGGAGCAACAGGCCTAGTATGGGAAAGACGATGTTCTCTTGCTATTGCACCAGCCAAGCGCTTGTGGGCCATCAGCATCTTACCTAGGTGGGGTTTCCATGACATTTTATCAGAGAATCTTACACCTAGGTAATCAAAGGTGGCGACCTTTTCAAGGGAGTCCCACCTAAGAGAGGGCCATTCCTACATGTTCTATGGGGGTTAAAAGCCATAAATTTGGTTTTGTTGGCATTTATAACCAAGCCCCGGTTCTCACAAAAAAGATGAAATCTATCCGTTAGACGCTGTAGCCCAGCCGGGGTCTTAGATATCAATAACGTGTCACTTTTTGACTATATCTTTTCCTTTGGCCCTGTTCTGTGCTCCACTGCCTTTTGGGTAGGTTAACACTGTACAGATAGCACATGCAAAGCATATCTACATACCTACATATGTACACCCTCCTGGCAGGCCACCCATCTGGATATGTAATATCGCCACAGCGTTCTAATCTAACATGAACAAAGCCCCTGTGTGGATTTTCGGTATTTGTAGTTACCACTGTTGAGGAATAAGGTTCTGCTCCACGTTCTTTAGTGTTTCTTCTCTGGGTAACAGTGCAACAGAAAACCTCTTGTCAAACAGGGTCCTCTCGCCTCTAGCATAGTTCTCTAATGGGAGATATAATGACATCTCTTGAAGGTAATGTAAACACAAAGCAGGCAACTCATTTCAGGAACGCCTTCTGCAGAACCGCTTTGATGCTTTGCTTCATCTGTCATTGTCTGGACCTGAAAAATGGTCTTATGCTTGGTATAAAACTTTCCCAAAAGTTTTGGTATCATAAGAAACCTTGATGCAAGAGAGCGCTGAAAATGTGGTCCTCACAGTAATCCACTGGCTGAATTTCCTCCATGATGGGAATAGTATGGTAGAATAAATTCAGCCGGTGGGTTCTATTCCGTATTTAACATTTCATACAGTAATTGAAGGTTTTCCATGTACTGCCAAACTCTAAATCAGGCCCTTAGCCAATAATGTATTACAATTACATGTATTCTGATTGTAGCTACATGTGTACAAATGTTTTGGGTGCCTGTGAAAGGCTTTTATTGTATGTTCACTTGCTCAGTTGTGTTCTTTGTACATTTGTGGTACAAGGGTCTATCTTGCCCAACCAGGCAGCACTCGAAATGAGTCTTTACATTTACAGTCCTCAGAGCACAATATGTTATTCTTACTGGACAGCTGTAGGACACTCTTTTGCTGTTGTCTCATAGCACCAAGCCTTATCTAATTTTCCAAAATTACAGCATGCATTTGCGGTTGGCAGCACATGTGTGGGTGTTCTGTGAGCATGTGGGAAGAGTTTGGTGTCATGCAAGGGTTTATGAGCAGTTCTCTTTATCATGTACATTGACGCCTCACCTCTGTATGCACATGTTTACAAGGGTAGGAAGGAGTGAAGAGCATTCAGACATATTTCCCTCCAGTACTATATTAGAGACCTGCTTTGGTGGGTGGGTTTGCTCTAGAGGATTGGTCTTTGTGTGATGTATCTTGGAGTGCGATGTTCATCGAGATGCCACTGCCTAAGTTAGGCAGTGTATTTTTCCTGAACGGATAGTGACGATCAAGTCAAGAATGCAGACAGACTGCAGGAGGCAAACTATTGGGTTCCGATGTTAAGAGGTTGAGTATAACCTGGAGAGAGGACTGATCTGGGGTGATAGTGTAATTTTTGCAGGGTGGTTTGTAGGTTTTGTAGCCAGAGTAGGTTTGCACCATGAAGGAAGAAAGTCCTATGTCATGGTGCTGTATTGCTTCACATGTTTAAACTTGAACCAACCAGCATCTAGTGATTGAGAAAACACTTTTTTAGAGTACATAATTCATTTATGGGTGTTTGACTATTCTATTGGAGGAGGTTGCGGTAAATGGTAAATCTTTTGCACAATCTATAAAGTCAGGGGTCTTAAGTTGCATATAGACCATTCTTTTCAATATCCTGTGACCTTATGTGGTTGAGTGAAAGGGATGGACATTGGTTCTGAAGATCTATAAGCCTCCGCTGTAAGGCATGTCCATTCCCAGATTGATTTAGTAGGTGTCCGCATTCAGGGTCACTGGAATTATGCGATTCTGCAGCCATGGTGTTGTCCACATCATTTTGGGTCTGCTGCATTTGTCATATAATCCATAATCTGAAGATTTTAACAAAACATTTTGTTTCTATCTCAAATGGATCAAATGTTACTAAAATCGCAGCAACATATGTTGCAGTGCTGTGGATGGTCCTATGCAACGGTTGACTGGTCAACTTACAATTGATTCTTACTGTATTTGAATGTTAAACTGGCAAACGTGAGGTGAAACCTTTGCCCACACAGTGTTAACATGTTAAGAAATGTCAAAATATCAAACAGTAATATCACAAAATATGCAGCATTATGTTGCATAAATTGCTTTTCCTTGCCACATAATTTAGTCTTCCCTGCTGCATAATTTGATCCTCCCCTGGTGCATAACTCTAGCAGCCCAGATTGTGGGTTACTGAATCATGTATTAAGTTTGGGATGTAAGTAGGCTAGTGGGCTAAGCCCCCAGCAAGAAGGTGATTGTCAGTGGCTGAGCTTAATTACAACATTTCTTCCATCACAGTAGACACCCCACTTGCAACAGGTATGCCCAGGCCTGGGTCATGGGCTCACTGGCCACAGAATCCAAGCTATACCTCACTGACAAGGCCACAATCGGTCTAGTGTTGCTTCTGTTCCTTCTCGCAGGGAATCTGGACTGGAAGTTTGGGTTGGACTGTTCTTATTGGAATAGGACCAAGGCTAATTTGCATATAGCAGGCCTCTGTCTAGATTGGAAAAGTGGACAAAAATGATGAGCTGGAATATGGCTCCAAGCCATAGCCAGTGGCTGAGATTATTTTCAAACATTCAATCCATCATCTTGTTGTTTGGCCCAGCCAGAAGGTATCAGGGGTGAAATAAAGAACTTGAAATCGAGGTCCAGTGGTGCTGACATTAATTCAACCTTGCAGATGTGCACAAATCAAAGACATGTACTGGGTTTAATCTGTGCCCTGTCTGTTACAGAAGGCCCAATGAAGGTCTGGTATTCAAGTCCATGCTGCTGTATTGTGTCCAGTGAAGTTGTTTCAGATGTGAGCCAGGTCATTGTACTGTTTGGAATACCATACCTGTATCGGTGTTCATCTCTGTGATGATTTGCTAGGGTAGATTCAAGATCGAGAGATAAATTGAGCTTGGCGAGGTCTGGAATGACTTGTTATCAGGGTAAAGGAAAGAACCAGGTTGTAATGGCTCTGCTGAAAGCTGTATTGTGAATGACATTACAAATGCATTCCGATACTGACTTCCACAATTTTGTGGACTGTAATGAGAACAAGGAGCCTGCTAATATAGATTTGAAGTATTTAGCTATATTGATTTTGAGCATTATTTTTGAGGGTTTTTCTATGTCAGTCAACACAAATATTCTTCTGTAGGATGAGAGCGCCTTGGTCAATGACAGCCCTGTGAGTGGTGCAGACAACTTTGAAAGAAATACACATGCGCATTGGTAGCAAGTGAAGTCCTAGTAAGCGGGAGTGATGTGGTCCATGATTTCAGAGGCAACAGCAATCTTGCATCCAATAGAACAGGCATAAAAATAATTAGGCACTACAATATATAACATATAGGCATAGCTAACCCTGAGTGGCACTACACACACAAACCCATCAGCGACATTGTAGATGCTACAAAAAAAAAATTGAAGTGGACTAAGAACTTGTTCTTTATCAAATGAGATTGTTACTGTTTGAAACACAATAGAATATGTATTAAAAACTGATTAAGAGCTGGTAAAAACATAATTGAGATGCAAAGCTGCGAGTTTACAGAAACAAGTTAAAACATGCAAACTCAACTAGTAATTTAAGAGGTAAGCACCACGAACAAGTGCAGTGTTTGCCAGTGTTTGTTATGGGAATCTAAGGTAGAGGCAGATCCTGCTATGGAGTCTCAGCCCCTGGAGGGAAAACGTGACTACTGGGTCAACCTTAATAGCCAAGGAGAGTTTGGTGTCCAGGATAACTCTGAGGTTTGACTCGCACAAGAAGAGAGCTGGAGGTCGGCTTACCATACATTCTCCAAAATGAAAATATAAACCACTGCAAGTATGGCAAATCATGTATTCCTACAATAATTTTGGAATAGCAAGACTGTTTCAATGAAAACAATAACCAAAAAAGCGGAAAAGATTTGTACAGAATGGCCTCACCCACTCGTTTGTGGCATGCTTTATCATCGGCCAGTCCGCCCCACAATGTTAAGATAATACTAACATCTTCTAAATATCGAGGGTCCCTGATTAGAGCAGTAGTCAGAGCCGGGCTGGATTATGGGACTTTTCTATAGTTGAGGATTACCAAAGATAAAATGGCAGTTCTTCAAAAAGCCAAAATATAAGGTATGTCCAGCAGCATGTTTAAGAAGAGACTGTTTCATCTGCAAGATAACTTCCCATGGTGACAAAAGTGATACTTAAGTGCCTTTACATTCCGTTAAATCGTAAGGAACCTTTGTCCACCCTTCATAAAACTCAACAAAAATACCCAGATTGTGTGGTGGAAATTTTCTAAGTCAAATCAAATGCAAACTAACCACAGTATGAGGACCTAAACTGGGGATAACTAGGGAATTTAGAAGCAGAATAATCCCCTCTCCTCCCTCATACAGGAATTTTTTTTTTTTTTACTTGTCCCAAATTTAAGAGCCAGCTTTTTAGACCCCTCTGACAGGTTAATAAATTACTGGCACGAAGGGGAATTTTTTGCGGTAGGCCACTAATAAATATTGATAACAATAATAATTAGAACATTAGAATGTTGAGAGCTTCACTGAAGACAGTGGAGTGGTTTGGGCCAATATTGGCTGGTACAGACCTTCTGCTCTAAGATTTCAATGTTTGTCTTTCTGTTTCCTCCTTTTATTCTTGAACATTCTACCCCTAATGAGCTTTAAATCCCTTATGCCTAGGACTACGGATGTTAAACACTCTCAGCTTCATTATAGACCCTTCCCTACGGCTCAAGCCTAGAACTTGGATTTGGGGCCTTAACAACTGTTATTGTCCACTGCAGCAGGCTATAATGCTTTATTATTGTTGCTGTTATTGTTGTTATTATTATTATTATTATTATTTTGGTCTCTCTGGAGGTTAGAGGGCAGTGAACGTGGAATCGAGTGAGTCCCTATGAAGGTTTGAGGTCAGGAAAATTGGGAGTGGTTAGGACTATGCCAATATTAATGATTATTTCTAGGAGCACAAAATGTGGGATCCAGTGGGACTGTTTTCCCGTGTCTAAGCAGTTTTCAAAACCCTGTTTGAGTTCTTGGTGCTGGTTGTTGCAGAATAAAAAGTCAGAGAGAGAACATTGACAAATTGCACTGACTGGCACCAAAGTCTTACTTGTTGACACTGGATTCTGGCTTGTGTTCATGGTAAATGATAGTCTTTTTCTCCGCTGTTCCACTGACAAGTTGCCAACATTATCCTCACCTGTCCTGGTCTACTGGGCAGTTATTTAAAGTGGCTGATGCGTAGCTTTATGCAGCAGAATGAACTTGTTTGTCCTATTCAGATAAATATAGTCCTTAAACACTGGGTATTAAAAGGATTTGTGTATTTAATCTGGTAAACACTGTACCTCAGTTCATGTTGGGCTGATGTTTCAATTAAGTGAAGAAAACAGAAGATAGTTGCCAGTTCCTCGAGTCGCATCATGGGATCCTAGTTTGGGTGTGATATTTACTGTCTGAGGTACCATTAGCTTTTCCACTGGAAATGTTGAGAATATAAAAATGCATTCATCTGATTACCACGGGCTAAATATGAGTAATGTGATCATACCCTTGGTATGCACTAGATTAACGTGTTTTTTGGTCCTTTTATAACTGGCCAATTTTTCTTAAGGCCACCACATTATGATACAAGTTACCTTACCGGCGGACATAACAGGCTTGTGTTAGGAGGCCTATCTTGATCTTCCTTGCTGCCATGGGTATTTCACGGTGTGTGGAGGAAAGCCAAACATTTGCTCTCTTGGATTTTGCCAGGGAAGTGATGCCAACCAGGCCGTGCAGCCTGTAGGGAGTAATGCTGTTACCCCTCTTTCCCCAACCTCCTCCGTTCATCTAGCCTGAACTTAAAGATGTCATGAGAAAGCTGAATGCTCACTGTGTGTAGCTGGTTATCCTTGACCTGCAGCATGAAGTCTGAAGAATGCCAGTTTGCCTATACGGGGACCATTTGGACCTGTGGCTGCATTGTCCAACAAAAGTGCTCTTTGATACTTATTCCAGGCTCGTTAATTATACATTTAGAGATGGCATTGGCTAACTCGTCACTGGTCAAATGATCTTACGGCTTTGAAGGGGCACACAGACACATAGAGAGGGCAAAGTGGCGGCTCTAATTCTGCCTGGTACCCTCCTTTAGAGGACTTACCTTCTGGTTGGACCGCTACACAACAATTTACTTTTCAACACCTTCTGCATGACTATTTATGGGACGGGTGTGGTATCTGTATCAATCTAACTGCAGTGAACATTGCATAATACAAAGGAAATCAAAGAGGCCTCCACATTGGTTCACACTAGTGTTGCTCCCAACAGTACTTTCTAACAGAACACAGCACGAATTCCAATCCACAGGGGATAATGCTGGTTTTGATAATGGTGGAGATAAAGGACGATGAAGTTGGCTACTAGAGGTGGGAGAGTTGATGACGACAGGCAGTGAGTTTGACCATGAGAAACTATGAGGTAAAAGAGGTGATGAGATTGTTCAGTATTATAAATAGCAAGATTAGCGGGAATGGGTGTTGAGGTTAGTGACAACAGGTGGGTAGTTTGGTTTTACTGCACTGTTGAACCTGCTATCGCCAAGTGAAATGTTCACAAGATCATAATTGAAACCCTGAGATTTCCTGAGGCTCCATAAATAGGGCTAAATGAAAAGGATTCTTTGTAAGGGGCAAGAGGAAACAATTTACTACCTAATTGTTGAACACTTTGCCTTAAAAAAAGAGAAACTCCTCTTTAAAGGGTGTAAGTTGGCTGACCAGACTTGCTTGCCCTTGACTAGGTATGCTGTTAATTACTTAAATCATAAATTAGATCGATTTGCAACATGGCTCTAGTCTCTCAGAGTCTAATCTAAAATGGTATGTATTTATTTAAGTGTTAATACCAACGTGCTGCTTTTTATTAACTTCAGGGTTCTTTGAGGAATTAAAAGCCTGCAAAGTCTAGGGCATAAGTAAAGAGCTGCTGGCACCGCCTGTCACATCTGTCTATTTTCTTTTCATTTTCCCTCTACTTTTCCCATATATTGACTTTTCTTGTAGTCCCTAATGTAAGAGATCACCCAAAGACTGACTCCAGTGTCTCCCAGCAGAACCCTCATCTAGTGCTGGGAGAAGTGGGAAACTAAAATGGTACCCTACGAATATCCCACATGTATGCTGATAACTGAATGAAGGCCTGCTGGTTGGGAGCATTGACGGATAGTTTTGGGAGGGATCTACAAACATGACCCTTTGTAAAATCCAGAACGTGTCCTTCTTCTGTACCACCCACCTTGAGTGTGTGTGTGAAAGTGTCTGCTGTCGAAATGTTCCATGTAAACATCTTCCTATTTCTTTATCTCACTCTGTCCGGTTATTTTTAATCTATGCTTTAAATTTCTATTTTCTTGTGTCTCTCTCCTATCCCCCATATCTGTCTTTCTCACTCTTGCTCCGGGTAAATATCTGATGCTGAAGACATACATCCTGGTTCCCAAAATGTCTGTCAACTCCCCCATCCTTAGACCACATGCACTATTTAAGCACTGACCTAAGGAAACGCTCCTTTTCTGGAAAAAACCTTGACTCTGAGAAGAGAAAAAAGAGAGAGTCGTGAAACTCAGACAGTCTAAGTCGTGGGCTTTCAGCCATCTGTTACTCTTACATAAAATGTTTCACAAGTTATTCTTAACTTTTGCCTACATCTGCTTCACAGGAAAAGGCCCATTTCCATATAGGGTTCATCCTGGTGCTTTCATATTGTGGAAGACGTTGACTCTTGAGTCACTGAAGTCCTTGCCAGGGCTTTCCCTGTACACGTGACAGAATCACGGGACAGAATCAGACTAGAACCTGTTGTAGGCGACTATTTCCCTGACAAACAACTGTGTAAAAGGCTTTCATTCACTTACCCATGCTCCTCTCTTCCCTACAGCAACCTCTCTATGTCCCTAGAAGTACCAATCGTTTTTGATCCCACAAATACCCTCTCTTGCATAAAAGCATATTTGATTTCTACCACACTTTCTTACAGGGTGGCTTGTAAGCAATAAAAAGAAATTGAAAAGTAGGGGGAAAAAGCCAGAAAAAGCATAGCGACAAACACAATGTTTCATTAGACAACCCATTGAAAGGTAAGGGTGTACAGGGGAGACGGGGACGAGGGATGGTGGTGGACATTCAAAGAATTCTGATGGTTGTCAGAGGTGAGGAATAGAGAAGAGCTAAGGGAAGCGAGGCAGTGATAGGTAACATCAAAAATGAACAGTGGAGATGGGCTGGTGATGACATCTTTGAAGGAGAAATCTCAGAGCATGTGTTTGTTTTGCATGAGTTAGCAAAATTGGGAGTTGTGGGGCCTCACAGGTTCAGTCACTTTACCATTTCATAATGGGGGAGTATTGATTCGGAGTTAGTTATTGAGTTGGTATTTTTTCATTATTCCTGTTCTGTGTCCAGGTTGAAATAACTTACTTATGCCTAGTATCTTTCATTGGGAAAGTAGATATATCAAAATGTCCCCGCCATTTTTTTAAATTTGTGGTACTAGAAAGTGTTACATGAAAAGTGGCACAAACTCTTGGCATGCTGCGGGCATTTCAGCTTCAGTTGCTTCAATACGGGTGCTAATAGTGGTTTTAATGTATTTCTCATGCGGTGTGTTGTTCTGGAATATCTCTCATCTGCAGACAGTGGACGTCCTCCCACCTCATTGTTAACACGTTTCCTTGAGGCCAGGTGATGGCTATGACCTATTCCTTCTGTCACAGTTTTCAGAGTAGGCGTCTGCTTCTCAATACAGAACGATGCTCTGGATTTGCTTACAACCCACCACTACTACACAAAAGACACCCACCATGACCTGCCCCATGAAAGCATTAGTGATTTGTGATGGGACTGAGGCACAGAGATATAGCTGTTTTCCCCCGGTCACACATTGGGGTTGAATAGGGAAGCATGGTTTAAATCCCTGGTTCGTGGGTCCTCGGGCTGCAACTTAACAAGCAAACCGCATCTTCTACTTGATATGAAGGTGTTTGGCTCGGAACAAAGCCTGTAGGGGGGTGGATATGGCACATAGTCGGTTTACAACCTTATAGGATCCTGTTGTAAGGCAGGCCTCGGAGGAAGGCAAGCCTCGGAGGAAAGCCAGCCAGTGCTTCTGTGCGAGCCGAGCCTTCTCCAGTAGGGGTTAACTGTGAGTAACTGCGGGCTAACTGCAGGCTGAGAAATTAGATTGTGTTGCCTAGAGACGGCAGCACTTTTTGATACCAGACTGGGAAGAAAAGGCCGGGAAAGAGAGGCAGACACATGCTGGAGGGCTGGGGGAGTGTGCGAGGGGTGTGAAAAGACAACCGAGCAGGAACCGGGTCAGACTGGGACACAAACTAGACCAGAGCACAAAAAATGTGACCACATTCGCAAATCACATTTCTCAATACTTGCCTGGGTAGTATATGGGCCCCCCCCAGCATCTTTGGAAAGGTCTGTAGCAAGAGGTGCATTTTAAATCACCTTGGGCTAGTGACTTTGTATAACGCTTCGACGCCTCGTCTGAGATAGTAAGCATAAATGCAATGTAATACTGGTTAGGGTTCACAGAGCATTTACACAAGGGTTTGTGGGTTCTCCCTCATGCAAAGTATAGTAAATGGTTTAGTAGATGGTGCATTTGTATGTACAGTAACAAGTAAGTTAGCTAAATCTAGATTGGATTTGCCAACAATTTGCCCTATATGTTATTCCAGATGGAATTCTTAGGATTATTTTTGGGACATTGTGGATTTCGTAGCATACACAGGCAGTTATGTTCAGCACAGGATAGATATACTCAATAAAGACGCATCCGTTAGTGAGGTTATTTGGTTGTCCTCCCCTAAAATGATTTTTTAGGAGTGGTTGTGGCACCTGAAGAATTGTAACATTGATCAAAACTTGATATGAATTAAATGCAACATTAAACAGGAGTTTGCCTCTCCATGTTTACTCTTAGTGAAACTGTGTGGTGAATATAGCATTTAAAAGTGCTTTTTTCCATCAAGATTCAACTCCCTTGAATAGGATTCAGAAGCACCTCTAAATGTGGCTCGAGGAAGGACCACAAACGTGTATACGGCACCTACCAGAGCCAGCTCATCAAGTGATGATCTGGAACGAGTGCTGGACCCATACCTCTACTAGAACCTCTCTGGCCAATAAACAGGAGTCCTGCACTGACCCCATTTGTCTCCTCTACCAATACCTGGAAATTGAACCTATACCCCTTCAAATAGCGCATCATTAATTATTCTGCCGATCACTTTGGCTCTGTTACATTTCACCTTGTTAATTGTAAAGTGTTCTGTTGCCTATGTGGCAGGGTTAATGCGATAAAAGTACCTTTAATAATTAAATAAAAATAACTGAACCTCAAAAATAGGTGCCAGTTGTTCTCCTTTACAGGGTGCCATCTGTAGTGTTGCCGACGTGAGGGCGAGACCACCGTTCCCTGTGATGTAGGGGAGGCTTAGTTGGGAACCACTGCACATCAGCAATGATGGGCTAGACTGGCGTACGCCGGGTCAGCGTAAGAGACGTGACTAAATAGCCCGGGCGTGGCTCGTAACCGCTGTGTCCAGCTTGTTCTTGTGTCCACGTGGCTAGGCCTGTAGTCACCGTGCAAGTCACAACACCATCCTTGTATATAAATGCCCCCCGTCTGCAAAGCTATCTGCAAATCGATGCTCTGTGGGATACAACTTAATGGCACGTCTCATCAGCGAAATATAACAAAGTTGGGGCATGTTTACTAGAAAATGACACAGTGTAGCAGTGCAAGGCATCTTGCTGCGTTGAGCTGCGTCATTAGGAAAGTGCAGGGATGCATAGTATTTACAGCAATAGGACGCATCCCTGTGCTTTGCTCTGCGTGGCGCACAATTAGCTGCCTAGCCCCAACACAGGCACACTTGCACCATGGTGCAAGCATGCCTGTGTTGCAGGGATGATTGTTTTTGTGCAGGAAGGGACACCTTCGTGAAGGGAGGGGGGCAAAATAAAAAAATACAAATAATTTTTTAAAAACGTACCTTCAGCCGGCCGCATCGCGCTCCTCTGCTTCAGGCACAGGCACCCAGAATGCCCTGCGGCCAATGCTGAAGCCGCTCTCCAATGAGAGCAGGTTCAGGATTGGCAGGAGCGCCCTCGATGAGAGCTCCAGGACAGACTGGGAGTCTGTGCCTGCTCTCTCCAATCCCAGCAATGCAACTGGAGTTGGAGAGAGCTTCACTGCCCATGACGGTTTGGCCGGCCTAAGACGGCTGCCCAAACCATCATGTGCAGTGAAGGGAGTGCACTACCACTCCCCTCACTGCTGTCACCCTTCAGGCCCGCCCCCAAGACTTGGCAGGAAAGGAGAAATAAAACAAGTCTCGTTTTATTTTTCCTTTCCTGCCATTTTTGGGGGGTGACGCTCCTCCGCCATAGCGGAGGATGCGCCACTGGCCCTGTGCCATGAATTGTGTCGCAACCTGACCTTTTTATCTGAGTCAGTGAGAAAGTTCTGCTTTTGTTCACGCCAGAACCTTGTGTTGGCATCATGTGTGCATGTCGAGTGCATGTGTGTGTACAGTGAGGATGTGTGTGAAACATTTGTGGTAGAAGGAATGTGCGTGTGTGTGTGCGAGAGAGAGAGAGGGAGTGAGAGAGTATTAAGGAAAGAAAATTGAAGCTACTGGGATCGATTTTGGCTGCCCCTAGCTTTGCATGGCACAAGATGTAGGATGAGGATATGTTACCCAGATAGTGGAAGTGTATTGCCTGCATTGCTTTGGCTGAAGGGTGGAGGTGCAGACACTGGAGTGAGGGGGATGGAGAAAGGATCACCTTTAGAAATTTCGTGGAGACTTTGTTAGCAAGGGGCTGCTGATTAGGATAGTAGGGGCGAAGGGTCGGACCACAGTCTTTTAGTCACCTTTAGAAATTTAATGGAGACGTTGTTAACAAGGGGCTGCTGATTAGGATAGTAGGGGTGAAGGGTGGGACTACAGTTTCTTTTGTTCGAGGTGAGGACGTTTCTAGGTCAGACCAGCCCTTTTGCCTGTTATTGATTAATGCTTCAGGATGGCTGATGCCATCCAGGTGAAGCAACATCACATTTCCTTGAGCCTATGTCGACAGTGCTCCTGCTTGGATATAGCACTAATGCTACCTGCTGTCAGAAACACCACTTTACTGAAAATACATGCCTGGAGAGCCATATGAGAAGGAAACCTGAAAGAGAACCACCCAAAACTGCTTCTAAAGTTGGAGACCGTAGATTCACATCCCTTGTTTGGAAAAGGGTATAAAAGTGTGAACAAAACCCCCCACTTTGTTCCAGTACCAAGTTCTTTATGACCAAGAAAGGGAGTGCTCTGCAGAGTACTTGAAGAACTGTGTGGCAAGGGCTTGTGTATGCCTGTTAGCCAGACTCCCAGAGGTATGGGGACATCACCTGAAGCCTGCATTTTTTGTTGCAGGAGCTGAGGGTTTTGCTAGTGTCTCGCTCGAGGAGCTGAGCGGCTTGCCTGCTGAGCAAGGGAAGGACTCTACCTGTCACTGCAAGAAAAGAGACCGTGCAAGAGAAGATCAGTGTGCTCTGGGCATGGGAACACCCAGATAAAACAGACTGCCTGACAGTGTAAGCCAAGCATTACCTGTGCTGCCAGTGGGTCCCCAGGCCCTCTCCCTGCTTTCTCATTGAGAACTGCACTCAAATGACTACTAATGTACCACCATCCTTGTGCCTCATGGCAACCGCAATTCAGTGCTACTGCTGATAATGGAGTGGGAAGCTGTAATGCTGGTAAGAACGCACCGATTGGATTTAGAATGCTGCAACTGCTGTGAGCACGTGCTTGTGGATCCATTGGCCCAGAAGAGTGTCGCAACTGCATTTCCAAAGGATCTGCTGACATCAGCCCAGGAGAGGGGTACAAGTGCTACAGGTGCTCAGAATCTAAACGCCAACCAGCGCCTGCTGTGCTGCATTCATCTGTTTCGCCGGGAGGTCTGCGCCTGACCTCCTGCTCAGCCACTAAAGAAACTGCAAGTGAGTACTTTGGGTCTCTTTCTGTGGTCAGGGCAGAGAAACTGCAAATGGTGACTTCAGACTGATTCTGCCTGCAACAACAACAGGGGCAAGATCGAAGTGACTAATTGCTCATTTAAAGCTGTGGGGAACTTTATCTGCAACATAACCTAATTCATACTTCAGTCAAAGACTGCGGGGGAACTGCAATGAATAGGACCATATGTGTGGTAATAGATTATTGGGGAGAGGAAGGGAGTAGTGTCCTTGGCAGCGACAAAATCATGATTTCGAGTACTACCCTGTATTTGCAAATTGGATTTTGTAGTAGTTCGTTTTTCTGCCTGATTAAGAATTCTCTCTTTTACAAAAAGACAAGCACTGGGCTGGACATTGTGTTATTGTGCCTGTTGTTTGCATGCAGAGTTCTGACCGCGTGCACCCACACTATCTCTGGGAGAAGCCTGGGACTGCTGGCCCTTGCTATCCTGAGTGAAGTGTAGAAAGGGGTGTATTTGGCCTAGTTTGCAGAGCCATAGCAAGACGGACCTGGGGACACCAGTGCCACAAGACCTGAACTGAGTAGCCCCCGTCTGCCCTGTGGCTCTCCGAACAGGGTCTGAGAAATACACACTTAAATTGTTCTCCGTTCAGTACTTTTATTGCTCATCCTTCCTGATACCCTTCAGCACACATTGCCAGTTTCCCCAGTAGTTGTCAGGACCTCGGTGTGCAGGGGCCGTAGATTGTACTTGTTGCTATCCTGAGTTATGAAAAGGTCACCCTTGCGTGGGATGCAAATGTGGGCACAGGCTGACCCATGCCAAGTAAAGAGCATAGTCTTTGCAGACTGGACCACTGGACCTTCACGCAGAATGGTCTAGAAGAAGAGCTAGAAACCTTAAACCTATATCTGCTGTAAAATTGAGCCTTGGAGAAATGTGGACCCGATGTTCAATGCCATGTCTCTGCAACAGTCGCTGTCATGTGTGCAGAACGACTGGCATTGGCGTAAGAATAGCCTCTGCAGCCCCTGTGGTGCGGGGGGGCCTGAGCTGCAGGGGGGACCCCTCCAGCACTGTGCACGGGTGAGCCTGAGAGCTCCTGACTGGATCCGGATCGTGGGGGACCCCTCCAATCACTTTGCAGGGGGACCCCCTCAAGTTTTGTTACGCCACTGAGGACTGGGTATGCTCACTTTTTAGGTCTCGCAGACCTAGCACTGGAGCGCGCAGGCGCTCCTCGCTCTGCGAGGCTTATTGTCATCAGTACGCTTTGAAAAGGGGACTTGAAGCCCCGCCCATCTTTTTGATTCGCTGGCGTCATCCTCCATGCTAAACACTGGCTTCCGATTAAAAAGGAGGCTTCTTAGTCCCTCCTTGTTACCGCCCTGTCTCCTGTTGGGACTGCCCATCCCGACTGGATCTTTTACTTGTGTCCTAACACGGTCTCCTTCATAAGTGTGCAAGCACTCTTTTGTTTTTATTTTCAGCGCGGTCCGCCTCGGCCGCGCTTGTTTATTCATTTATTTATTTTTCCACACGGGACAAAAGGGAGCGTGTCTCCTCACTAAAGCAGTGTGCTTTTATTTTCTGCGCGGTCCGCCTCGGCCGCGCTTGTTTATTTATTTAATTATCACGCAACGGCTCTCTGCGAGCGGGCGGGATTACAGTGCCTTGTTATCTTCTCACTCTTTTATTTTTATTTTCAGCGCGGTCCGCCTCGGCCGCGCTTGTTTGTTTATTTATTTATTTTTCCACACGGGGCAAAAAGGAGCGTTTCTCCTCACTAAAGCAGTGTGCTTTTATTTTCTGCGCGGTCCGCCTCGGCCGCGCTTGTTTATTTATTTAAATATTTTCGCGCAACGGCTCTCTGCGAGCGGGGCGGGATTACAGGGCCTTGTTATCTTCTCCACCTCTGTAGTGCTGACTCCAGACTCTTGGCGCTTTGTGATGGCTGGGCTTCCAGCTCTAGTAGTCCTGCTGCTGCTTCCTGTTGGATGGACCCAGTTCCCTCGCCAGCGTGTGACCCCGGAAGCTCTCCGGAGCGGTCGGTGCTGCCCTAGCCTCTTCCCGTCACTGACCCGACGGACAGCTGTGGGGCCTCAGTAGGCCGGGGGCGCTGTGCACCGCTGAAAATAGATTCCCGGCCGCACGGACCCCAGTACCAGCACAATGGTATCGATGACCGCGAGCTCTGGCCGAACCGCTACTTCAATAGCTCCTGGGTGGACGGGGCGCAGCGGCAACGAACGGGTGCTGGCAGGTAAGTGCCACCGAACTCACAGTGGCAGGTCGGGACTGGCTCACTTAAATAAATGTTAACAAGCGTCTTAGATTTCCCAGTTTCATACAAGTAGCTCGTTCAATCAAGGTGTTTCGGATAGTAGTGAATTTGTAATGGCATAAATGAGACTTCAGGTACCAGAACCCCAAAAAGACTGGCTAAGCTACCCGCATGTAAAACTTAAGAACTTCGATAACCCCCCTCCCAACTTCCCTCCCCCCCCGCCCCCCCTTTCCCATTTTTTCCAGGACTCTTTATGGTGGTTGTCGTTGTACGACTGCATCTGTACGTGTGACTTCAGTCTCTAAATTACTTTCCACTTTTGGTGCTTTGCGAACCTTCTCGAATATGTTCATAGCAGTAAGCCATGTCCTATTATGGAGAATAATGCTATCAGTGGTAGTTACTTACTAATCCGATCACACAAGCAACTGCTTAAAAAACCACCATCACAACAACCCTGTCTTAGTACTTTCGTAGCATTCCTCTGCATCTTCAGCATCAGCCCATCTGATTCTACACACCCACCCTCCCCGCAACAGTTAACAAGCATTTGCAATGCAATAGGTCTCGCATTTGCGAGAGTTTAAGCTATTGGCATTGTAAATGATAATGCCTTTTATTTATGTTTTAAAAACCAACACATAAATAAAAGGCATTGTCATTTACAATGCCAAGAGCTCAAACTGTTGCAAATGCGAGACCTATTGCATTGCAAATGCTTGTTTAAAACACTGGTAGGTGTGAATAAACGGAGCAACTTCCAGGCACTGCTTAATTAAATATGTTTTACTAATTTCCACAATGCAGAATTGCTGTGCGCTTGACATGTTTACATAATGCTGAAGAATTAAGCAGATTTTCCAGCAGTAAACATTGCTACAGCAGTTTCTTTATTTTCGTAGTAATGTAGATGCACACAGATAGACAGACTGGAACCCAAGAAGGAATACTGCATCACAATTGGAAAACAGTCATTGAGACAGACACACAGAGGCACACAAAAAAGCATGGAATCAGACTCCAAAAAAAGACACATTCACCAGTGGAGCTGATGCTGCACATGACATTAGCTGTGTGGCTTGCCTACTCCAAGTCCTGCCTCATGTGCTGCTGAGTGCTGCTGGCTGACGGAAGTTTACCTCTGACTCAATTTTTCAGGGCTCAGGCACGGGAATTATGGAACAACAAGCAGCAGAACTAGGGTGACCAGATTTCCAAACCTGAATACCAGACCATGTGGGAGGGACACCTGGTCGACATAAAACTGGACTTCAATCTGATCTCCTACATAGAAAAAACACAGCAGTTCTGCAAGAAACATAGAAGGTGGACTACATAGAAGGACTACAACATTCCAGTGATGTAGAGCTATAACTTGACTCTAAATATAGACTATAATTTGCAGTCATGTAATAAGTGGACAAGTACACAGTACCCATAACGTAGAAATAGATCCATCAACAATGTTGGTTCCTGGAGCCTCTGTTCCGCAAGGTGCCCCATAAATTGCCTCATTAGTCAAGCCTGCTATTACTGCACAATTCTAGTGGCAAACCAGTATCTCGGAAGATCCTTGTTGGAATCCAGCTTAATTTTTCCTCATTTTTACTTGGCAATTTGACCTCCTGTTTACTAAACGTTCACTATCTGTGAACTCCCCAAACTTTTAAAGCTGAAGAGTTAATGCCCTTTACACCAATTCTATAGGGTTGTTGGACACAAAATAAGCCATTCCTACCAGAATGCTGAAAAACATTCACAATTAAAAAGCCAAGACAATTTTCCAATGCAAGTGGGGAGCCCACATCATTAACGTGTAAAGGACAACTTTACAAGTCCAATTTTGAGTAACACGCGGTTCATTAGTTTAGTTTATGGATGAACACTGTAAGAAATTGGTTTATTAGTTGGAGGTGAAGTGAGTACCCACCTCAAATAATGATCACATTCCTTGTTAGAGTGAATCACTAAAATAACCTGGGCTCAACCCCTTGGTAGTTATGGCACAGAGCATACAGGCTTAACTTAGAACAATGTGTAAAGTATTTATGCAGTAATAAAACAGCAATAAAATTGAAATGCAAAACAATAAAATAAGAGTAAAATGTAATAAGCAAAACGACACCAAAGTGACACCAAAATGACAAAAATTTAAGAAGGGGAACCAGAGATAGGAATTTTTAAAGCTTTACTAGAAATAAAACCAAGAAGCACAAAGTGCCAAAGATAGTCAATGGCCGTAGTAGAACAGGACTTGGGCACAATATGACGCTGACTGCAATGAAGCACGTGTCAGATGCACTAACCAGGTTCATTGTAGTCAAAGATTTTACCTTCTGACTTTAGATCTTATGATCCTAATCCACCACAGGAATATACTTCTAAAGCCATCAGGACCGAAGGGAGGCACTTAGAGATCCACAGGTTGGCAGGCAAAGGCCAACAGGAGGGTCCAGTCCAGGTCCAGTTGCCACTGGTCAGTTGAAGGAAAAAGGTCTCTAGTAGGTTGTTTTGTCCCTGTACCTTTAACTACAGCTAACTGTAATGGTCATTTTATTTCCCTTGGAGTCCATTTCTTTGTCCTGAGTCCAGTCTTCCAGGCTTTTCTCAAGTCTCAGACAACAGGTTCAGTCCTCTTCTCAAGGTCTAAGATTGTTCTAAAGTGGTTGCCTGGAGATGCCACACTAAACTTGGGCTCTGAGGTAATTCTAGTGTCTTCCCACATCTAACACTAGAACCCTGTCTGAAACCGGTATGGGACCCCCCACTAAACCCAGAGGCAGACGTCTGGTGCAATAAAAAGTAGGGGTTTCAGCAACCAGACAGTGGATACACAAGAATTGTTTCGGCATCCTGCTTTCCTCCTGTGTAGTGCGCTCCAAGTGATATATGTAAACCCAGCAGACCTGTCAAGCAGCCTTTTACACTGTAATGTCAAAATGAGTCCCATTGTGAATGGAGTCTGCTTGGCTGGGAAGACAAAGGAAGGGCCCTGCCCCGGTGGCAGCTGAAGCTTGACTGTGACAGGGGAGGCCTCTTTGAAGTGCGCCCTAGTGTTACATGAAGATTCACAGCAGACCTGTCAAAACAGGCTTTGACATTGAGTAGGATTCGGCACTTTAATGTCAAAAGGATGCTCACATCCCCACTCTGAATATTCTGTCAGGTTCAGTGGGGTCATCTCTGCCCATTGAGAGCAGGCTTTTATTTTGCTCCTGGGTGGCATTTCACACCTATTCAAATGCTTATTACTGGCAGGCAGAAGTAGGAGAGCAAAAATGTAGATCAGTCTCTAGGAAATTCAGGTAGGGAAAATGTAAATTTAATAATAATCTGACTTCACCATTGAAATTGAGTTTTAATAACTATTAAAAATATATGTACTTCCATTCGCTAAAGACTCTGAGTCTTGAAAAAGTCGCCAAATACGACGAAACACGTGTCAGCTGTTTGTCAGTTCAGATTGTGAAAGAAATTGAACATTCTAAAAAGATTAAAGCAATTGAAACTACCAGTCTCACGCACCGTCTTCATACATTGTGGATCGTGTTTCACAACTCTGGACCTGTTGGATTCACGGACTATGTCTTAATAATTGGTGGTGCTCTGGACTCTTTTCATATATTGTGTTTTTTCTGATATACTTAACGCTATTTGGTCACATAGCGTTACTTGATCCATTGAGCACACTATACTGGTTGTGTACTGTATACTTATTGTGAGAAGTTGGCCTGGCATATGCTGTCCACTAGTTATAGTGGGCACCTTGCACCAGTCCAAACGACCCTTATTGATGGTAGGTTTAAAGACAACCTTATAGAAAGCTATCCTAGTGGTAGCTGTGGAGAGCAGCCTTCAGGCTAAGTCTTGAAGGAGTGTAAAGCAGCTTGGTTTACCAGATTATAACCTCTTGAATGACTAAATGAAAGGAGAACCACACAAGGTATATATAAAATATATGTATTTATTTCTAAACACTAACTACTAATCTCTTTATGAGATTAGAGTCCAAGATACACAATATCACAGTATTAAAACGACAGTAAATAGCACAATATACACTGGGCCCCAGAGGGGACCAAACCATATATTAAGAAAGTGGTATAAGAACCACGACTTGACTAGACACAGTGCCTAGAGCACGTAGAATCGCTGGGACCCCAAGGAACCACCCAAGGTAGTGACACAGGAGACCCACGGGGACGTGTGCAGTGTGAGAACACAGCCGCGAGCGCCATAGGATTCAATGCGGAAAGTCGTGGTTGGAATTTTAAAGATAAAGGACACTTAGGAGAGGACTTTCAGCAAACCCCTTTAGACTTAAGGGGTTCTAGGGCCAACACCCACGTGAGCACCGGAGTACTCGAGTTACCTCACCCAGGGAAGCCGGGTGCATAGGTGTCATAGGGTGTCGGGGATCGTCGTCGTTTTCAATGGCGATCTGCTGCAAAGTGCTGCTGCCGTGAAGGAGGAAAGTGTCCGGGGTGATCCAAGCCTGGATCGAAGATGTGAAGAACCTGAAAGCAGAGGGGACAGAGTCTGGGTCACTAGCCAGTGACCAGGAGCGGAACAATCGAATGCCCACCGATGTCGGGTGCTTCAGGTGCAAAGAGGTGAAGCTTCACTCTGCAGCCACGGGGTCCTGGAGGTGTCGACGACGACCAGGAGCCGGATTCGGGTTGTCCCACGAAGGATGTCGAGGGCTGGGGTGTCGGTGATCGGATTGACCACAACAAGCCTTGGCAACAGCAACCCACGCAGGAAGAGAAAAGATGCTTCTGTGCGGACCAGCAAGGTCCTGGGGACTCCACAAGCGATGGAGAGTCAGGGCACGTCTGGAGCAACCAGGGAAGCCCAATAAAAGTTAGAGTTGCCTTCTTGGGGACCCACAGGTCAACGGACCAGGGATCGCGAAGGGACCTCGAGAGGAATCCCAAAAAGGAGGCCCACGGAACACTCGTTGAGTGTAGGCCTGCAATCTTCGGTGCAATTACTGCTCGGGGTCAGGGCTACGAGTAACCCAAAGCTCAGCCTCCGGGGTCGCCGGAAAGTCCAGGGGTTCGGGTTGCACGGTCTCCACGAGGGATACGGGCCTCAGACTTGCTGTGGGCACAGATCGACCTCAGAGACCTCGGGAACCCACCTCCTGTGTGGCAATATTCTTCGGAGTCCGGAGGAGCTTCGGAGATGCCAACCGGTCAGTTGCGTTAAAGGTGCCTGCCTTGCAGGGGAGTAACTCCTTTACTCCAAGGGAGATTCTTCAGTCATCCAGCGTCGTGCAGATCGTCGAAGTACTTGGTTTCTGGTATCAGAGTTTAGTCCAGGTGTAATCTAAAGTCCTGTAGTCAGGGTTTCCTACTTTATACCCAAAGAAGGGGTGGGACAAACTCTGGGGACCCACCTATGGGAGGGTCAGGAAAGAGGGGTGGCTACACCCATTTCCTTTGTCCAGTTTCGCGCCAGAGCAGGGGCTGTGTGCCCCTGCAACCGGTTTGAGCTGGACTATGCACCTATGCACAGGGACACCAAATGTGCCCCCAGTGCAGACTTCAAAGCACTCCGAGAGTGCACCCACCCAGCCCCAATACACTAAAGCCTGTCTGGGAGGTGGTCACACCTCCCTGTGACAGGAAACCTATTGTCCAGGCCTCCCCTGCCGGAGTTTCGTCCAACAGCAGGAGGGCAGACTCGTGTCTGTGGCTGCAGCATCCATTTTGTGATGCCAGGGTTCTGTTAAGCTGGTACCGGGTGTACCGGTGGTGCCATGTTGCTCCCTCTAGAAGGGAGGAATCATACCTCCCACCCCAGTACTAGGGTGGAGGTATGATTCCAAGGTGTTTGACACCAAACACAACAGTTTTCCATGCAGCCATTCTCAAGTTAGCATTTACTGCGGGGTTATAATGCACTTAAGAGTATATGGTCTGGCTGCATCTCAAACAACCCCGGAATGAAGATTCCGAAAGCTGCAGAGGGGCTCTGCTCATGCATGGGCACCCTCTCACATGAAACCCAGCAGCCTGCCTTCAGGATTGTTAAGGCCTGCCATTGGGGTGACTGATAGGTTTACATGTGCAGTGATATGGAGAGATATAGGGAACCTATATCTCAGTAAGAGTGCATATACCACCTTACACAGGCTGCTGTAGCAGACCTGTTGTGTCATTTTAAAGGCTTCCCAGGGGTGGCACAATACATGCTGCAGCCCCTGGTAGGCCTCTGGGGTACCTATGCCCTGGGTACATAGTATACCATATACTAGGGACTCACAAGGGTACCCCAGAATCCAATCTGGAGTGTACCTAAAGTACATACAATCAATTTAGAGTAGAAAGCAGATAGACTGGGGTCCTGATTAGCAGGGCCTGAGTCCGGCTAAGTCGAAAAACAGTGAAACATCAGCAAAAAGTGGGGGTAACTATAAGAAGCAGATCCTACACTTATCTCCTGAATATTGTGATGTGCTAGCATCTGTAGACCACGGTCACCTCTGTTTCCTTAGTATAGGCGTAGATATGGTTATGTAATTGTAGTATTGCAGATGATGTACTTGCGAACGATATGCTCAAATCCAGGCCTTCTATTAACCTAATTTGCAATAATCGAAAATATCACTCTATCTCACAGAGACTCGTGTTTTAACAGCCCGTTTGGTTGGCACCCTATAAGTAAATAATTTCTGTGTGTGTCATAAAAAAAACATACAGAAGGAAATCAATGATAAAATTGTAAGCAGTGGTTGACAATAAAGAAGTGTAGGTACTTATTGCCTCAGAGAACCTGTGTGCTACTGAGAAGTGCCGGTATTCTCCCATTAAAAGTATTGAACCCCCACTCAGAAGTGCAGGTCCAAAAAGGTTAAAATTAAATAAGTGCATGCAAGCTGCCTGTGCTAATTCTCCTTCAAGATGTACGTCGTGGCTGTACAGCTGGCACACAGACATCTACATCAGGTGCAAGGACTACTAGAGTCTGAAGCCATGCTCCACTGCACTCCTTGAAACTCTGTAACCCCTGAGGGGCAAACTCTGCGTGGGCTCTGTGGCTTCTTTGTTTTCTTAATCATTTAATTGCTTTCATTGAGGTTTTGAGCCTTTCCTTATATCCATCAATTTGTCAATCCAGCCAGTAGAGAAAGGGAAGGCAGGAGATGCTATTTAATGTTACTACTGGCTGGACTGACTTGATGAAAAACAAGCATTTGCAATGCAATAGGTCTCGCATTTGCACGAGTTTAAGCTATTGGCATTGTAAATGGCAATGCCTTTTATTTATGTTTTAAAAACCAAATCATAAAAAAAGGCATTGTCATTTACAATGCCAATAGCTCAGACTTACGTAAATGCGAGACCTATCGCATTGCAAATGCTTGTTTTCAATGGGTGTCTGGTTTAGCTCCTTGTTGGGGTGATTGGGGGGGGGGTGTTGAAGGGGGATATTGTGCAAATTGTGAAATGACTGCCTTGAACTCAACACCATCAGTGGTCCACAACCCTGGAAATACAACGTGCAATATTAATTGTAAAGTAATAGTTTATCGAGAAACAGTGGAGCAGTGCCATCTGGTGGCCTAAAATCCTCCGGGCTTCATAGAGGATGACCAAATGTGGTGGGCTCCGTGCTTTAAATGGAATGATACATTCGAACCGAAGTAAACACTCGAGCAGCCCCCAAGTTAGTCAGAACACAACCTGCTAAGGGAATGGCTGAAACACGTTTTCGACCCCCACACTCGGGCTCGCATTTAATCGCTCCGACAATAAAATAAACGTTCCTCTTAAAATAAACTGCCACGAAGCCATATAACCATTGAATTGAGCTCCCCCAGAGCCGGATAGCATCAACAGATGAAATTACCACCAAGCGCTGCAATAGACTAAACATAAATGTGCATTACCGTGCGAGGCGGCCGCAATTATCGCCGCATGGACACTTGCCTAAAATTGTGGGCGAGTCAATCCAGGGCAGGAAAGCATTGCCATGACGATACAGAATATGTAACCAAATCTCGGTAAAATAACTGACCCGTATGGGGATCAAATCTGCAACCTTGTTGTTAATAGCACCACACTGTAACTAACTGAGCTAACAGGCCCCGAACTAGTAATGAAACAAAACATTCGAATTCGGTTCAAATCTCCGTTAACATGTGAGAACAAGCATTATTACATTCTTCATTGAAAACGCTGCCGTATTATATCAAGATTGTCACCTCGGTCAGCGTTGTGGCTGCTGGTACGGGCCTACCGACGCCGTGAACATGCACCTTCTCCATCGTAACAGGCGGCCTGGACATTGCTGCTTGACTCACCTCGTGCGAAAACGGCCCCCGCTGCGCAACCGGAGGCCTGCATCAGTCATCCGGTGCACCGTGACCAGCCATGCGAGCCCCATCGTTGCAATTCTTTTGCGCTGACCCCCAATGCTGATCGGAGCAACATCAAAGCGCCGGCCCCCACGGCGAGCCCGGAGGCCTGAATCTGCCATCCATTGCAACGCGGCTCGAGAAGGCAGCCCCTTTCCCCCCATTGCACAGCACGTCTGGAGAGCATACAGAGCGGGTTAGCGCTGCGTGTATCTGGAGAGCACAGGGCGCGATTGTGCTTCGTGTATCTAGCGGGCACACCGAGGGGTATTAGCAATGCGTGTTTTTAGACAACACAGAGAGGCGTCCGCGCTACATGTATCTGGAGAGCACAGATTAGCGCTGAGTGTATCGGGTGACCGCACAGAGAGGTATTAGCTCTGCGTGCATCTGAAAGAACAGATCAAGTAGCGCTGTGTGTGTCGGGAGAACACAGGCAGGTATTACGCTGCGTGTATTGGGAAAGCACCCAGAGAGGCATTAGCGCTGCATGTATCGGGAGAGCACTCTGAGAGGCATCGGCGCTGCCTAGCGGTATTAGACGAGCAGCAGGCCATCCCTATGAGGACGGGTGGCAATTTGTAAATCCATCGGGGCGTGTGGGGGAGCGCGCGTTGTGCTGAAACGTCCGTACGCGTGCACATCTCATTTGTAAATCCACCGGGGCGTGTGGGGGAGCATGCATTGTGCTGAAACGCCCGTACACGTGCACATCTGTCTGTACGCGTGCACATCTCCTGTCCCCCTTTCGCCGACAAACCGACGACAATAGATCTCGCCAAGGCGAGCAACGCATGCGCTGCGTCGCTAGGCGAGACCTAAAAACGAAGAATTTGAAGAGAGGCTCAACAGCTCAATGACCACAATTAAATAAGTAGCAAAAAACGAAGAGGTGCAAGTCCCCAGAGAGTTAGCTCCTTGGGTTGGTTCTCTTCAAAGAGACACTTTGATCTTCAGTGTCTTTGGGAACATTCCAAACAGAAAAGCACCGCTTTAAATGTTATGACTACATGTATATATATATATATATATATATGTGTCTATAGTGTCAGATGGATTTAAGATGTGATAAGTGTATTATTGAACTCGATAAACTAACACTAATTGAATGACCAAACACAAAGCACTGAATTTTAGTGATAAACGGAAGAGCGAAGGATGTAACCCTACAGCAGTGCCACTGGAATTATGTGGCGGGGAAACCCAATTATGTAGCGAGGAAAGCCAAAACATGCAAAACATTTTGAAGCCGTATTATTTAACTTTTTTGTAATTTTTACACATATTAATACAGCATGGGCAAATGATTCACCTAATTACTATCAGTGTAACATTGAAATACATTAATCGGAAAATTAAAAGTAACCTGCCTCTACTCCACAAAAGTTCTGTGACTGCGCGGCAACATGTGGTAACGTTTTAGTAACTTTTGATATAGTTGTGCTAGAAACAGTTTTTGTTAAAATCTACAAATTATGCACAAGATGATGGATTATGTGGCAAGGGCGGCAAATCCATAACTATGCGGAAAATGCCACTGCTGCAGAATCTCATAATTCCAGTGGCTCTTCCCTACAGTCCATGAACTGCACAATATGCAATTCTGAGTTAAAATCCCAGTTTCTCCACTTGACAAGTTATGATTCAAGACCCATCACTTTACTTCACTGTTACTTCCTTAACCATCCAATTAGAGAACACAGGAAGTCCATTCAGTACAGGATCTGTGCTCTACAAAAACCTCACATATGTTAATATAAAGTGACATTATAACAAGATGAACTATTTATAGAGAGAACAAGGCAAACCTGATAAATATTTGATAACCTGTGACAACATCATCATGGCATGGGGGTATTCATGAATGTTTCAAGTTTAAATAAATATTACTTTCAATAAATGTCACTCAATTCAATGATATAATCGTATGTACTTCATTGAAATACTGAGAAATTTATATTTATTTCATTTTAAATTCTTTTTCATATTTTTTTCATGACATTTGTTGCCAAGTTACATCTTTGAATTGCTCAGCTCGTGCTTTGGCACTCAGTGCCAAGCCAGGCTACTGGCTCGTTTCTCCCCAAGGCTGTCCATGTCCCCTACTGAAGTTTAGTGTCTCTTACACCCGTGCCACGGCCCATGTGTGATTAAGAGGCCTCTGGTATTAGTAGCTCATGACCTGGCAGCAGTCTTTGGCTCTCACCCAGCCAGAACGACCACCAACTGTGAAGCATGTGGGCTGGGCAGGTATAAGAAGGCATCTTACGTCTTGAGTCCCCATCACTGGGCCCTACCCAAGCCCATGATTTCAATTAATGTAGTTCCTTGGATAGTTTTGGTGCTGGCTGTGGTTCCACGGTAGTGATGCTTCGGCCATACATTGGCCGGGCAATCCCATGCTGCTGGCACAGCACCCTCCTTAAAATTGGGGCACAAGTGCATCCCAACTGAGTGTCACAGGACTCCGGGGTGCACTTTTAACCAGCACTGGCAAAGCCAATAGGTCTCGCACATGCAAAAGTTATTGCCTTTGCCAATGTGTTTTAGCCATGTTGTACACCAGCGTGGCTGCTATTCAGCATGGCGAAAAGTTAGTGTCGTATAGTGGAATGGCGAAGCATGGAGTAATGTCGTAGAGTGGAGTGGCATAGAGTGGAGTCGCATAGCGTGCCGTACAAGGGTGTGGTGTTGAGTCGAGTGGACTGGTGTAGGGTGCATATGCGTAGAGTGTTGCAGCGTAAAGTGGCATAGAGTGCAGCGGCGTAACGTGCAGCGGCATAGAATTCAGTGACATACAATGCAGTGTCGTAGAATGCAGTGGCATAGATTGAAGTGTTGCATAGTAGAATGCAGTGTTGAAGAGTAGAGTACAGTGGCGTAGAGTGCAGTGGTGTAGAGTAAAATGGCATAAGAGTGCAGTGGCATAGAGTGGTGCAGAATAGAGTGGCTTAGAGTGGTGCAGGCTAGTGTGCCATAGAGTGCAGTGGCATAGAATTCAGTTGCGTAGAGTGCAGTATTTTAAAGTAGAGTTCAGTGGCGTAGAGCAGATTGTTTCAGAGTAAAGTGATGTGGTGTAGAGTGGAGTGGTGCAGGGTAGAGTGCAGTGACATACCTTAGAGTGGCGTAGAGTAAATGTGTAAAGTTGTGTAGAGTGCAGTGGTTTAGAGTGGTGTACAGTTGATTGTGAGAGTGCAGGGGCGTAGAGTGGAGTGGTACAGTGTAGAGTGCATTGGTGAAAAGTGTATTGGCATAGAGTTCAATGGTGTAGAGTGCAGGGTTGCTGAGTGGCATAGAGTGGAATTGTGTAGAGTGGAGTGGTCTAGACTGGAGTGGTGTAAAGTGCAGTGGCACAGAGTGCAGTGATGTGGTGCAGAGTAGAGTGCAGTCACGTGGAGTGGTGTTCAGTGGCATGGAGTGGAGTATGCATGGTGTGATAGCACACTGCCATTACAGACAACAAATTTTCAATTGAAAAAAACATTCCATATGCACAGACACACAGTTTTACTAATAAAACTATTGATTGCACAAAAAATCATTTCTGGAAATGGCATCACATATATTGATTTGTTTTAATCATGTTAAACTATTTGCTTTCAACACACTTCAGAATTAACAAAAAAATTCCTTCATTTGTGCTTTGCTAATTCTGATATATTCTGAAATACTTGCACAGTTAATTTAAATGTTATGTGCTAGTAAAAGCCCTTTCCTCTACCCCCAGTATCCAGCATGTTTGTCACATATATCCGCTCACTTTGAAGTCAGAGAAAGTAAAGTAAACACCACGCTCCCTCTGAAGAAAGAGCAATATTTAAAAGCCTGTTTACAGAAAGGAGCATTTGTGGAACAATTCAAGGAGAGGTAATGTGAAAAGGCTTTGTCCTCGGGAGGGGCGACCTGAACCTGGACACCCTAAAACAATTAAAACCAGCAAATAGAAAGCCAGAAAATGTGAGTTACAAACTATAAAGCCAATGGTAAACAACTGGCGGAATGTATTCCCAGGGAAGCTATCTGAATGTCCCCAAGATGTCTTTAGCAAACCATACAGCTGTGCTGTCTGGTAGGTTTCGACCTAAAAATCTGTCCAGATAATCCGGGACCTCTGTTCACCCTAAGCAGAATGGATTGCAAAATGGCCCAACGGGCACATCAAATCAATCAAACAAACAAATCAACTTTATTCGCATTTGATAAATGCATAAAAGTACAAATATTAAATACACAACAGATAAAGCATATGCGACAAATCTATTAAAAATATTTTTTTAAAACAGTGTTGAATGAATTAAAAAGTGGCCTCTGTGGCTTAGACAGTCTCTAAAAAAACAAGGCACCTACTTAAAGTGTAATAACAATTACACTACAACATAACACCTACAATACATTAAGATCTGTGTCAGATGATACATGATCAGATATAACAACCTTCTAGCAGATTACTTCTTTCTAATCTGTAAGATTGATTGCAAGAAGCACGCTGTCATATAGCATATAAATGGGGTTTCTGGAGAGTTTATTACAGTAAGAGCATAAGAATGTGAATTTAAACTCCATTTTCTCAGCATAGGAATAATAAATGTTTTTCTTTCTAGCTTATAAAATAAGCAAAAGAATAAAATGTGAGAAATGGATTGGGTAGACCTCTCATCGCATGCACAAGGAGATAATTGATTGAATGAATAAACCTGAGTCGGGTAGCCTACCATTAGGGGAAAGATATTCAATCTCATCCTAATCAATAAAAATCAATGCAAATTATTAGAGACAAAAGAAAGATAGGAGGACCCAAGTGCTACCGCGGGTAATGCCTGGTAAGTTAGTACCGTAAGTTTAGATTGGTTTTGTTGCCACCTATCGTAATCGCACTTAGCAATGAATAGATCTTTTAGTCTTGATTTGGGGAACAGCAAACAATGAGATGGAGATTCAAACAGGAATAGTTGGCGCAGATCTTTAAAGGTCCACTTTACATAGGCTAACCAAGGAATACTAGCCGCTTTTCCAAATAGTTAGCCATAGTAAAAGCGGGGCCAGTTTAAGAAGATCAGTTATAAACGGAAGGCCTAACTCTTTATGAACAATGATGTTCGGGCAGGAGGGTGAGATTGACAGCAATTTTTTAAAGAATTTATCCTCAACTGCCTGGATAACATCAACTTGAGCTGTACCCCAAATTGCAGCACCATAGATGCTGATTTTGCCTGATAGATGTCCAACATTTCCTTACATGGTTTCTTTCCTAAATTGAAGCAAATTTCCACAGTGCTGCTTTTTTTCTTAAGGTTCATCCTGTTTAATACCATTGCCGACCAATTTAATTTAGCCTCGAAAAATATTCCCAAATAGATAACATTCTCCATACGTTCCAGCGTTTTTGTATCTAATTGTAGGGGCATTAGTTTTTTCTTTCCGGTACCAACTACAATCACAAAACTTTTCAATTTATTTACCAAAAGTCCCAATCCTGCCATATATTCTGAATAAATATCAATGGATCGCTGAAGGGCCCTAGAAGTTCTGGTCATAAGCACCGCGTCATCGGCATATAGCAGTGCGTGCACGGGTACACCACCTACAGCTGGGACGTCCTTACATTCAGTACTAAGTACTTTGCTTAAATTATTGGTGTATAACGGGAAGAGGAATTGGGCAAGGACACAACCCTGGCGTACGCCCTTTTCAAATCTGAAAGAGTTTGTATATTCGCCTTGTATCCTGTATCTAATTACAGCCCCTGCTTCTCTGTAGAGCTCCCTAATAAAGAGGATTATGGAGTTATCCATGCCCATCGACTCCATGACACCCCGCAATTTGTGGTAGATCACTCGGTCGAAGGCCGCGGACAAGTCCACCAAGGCCAGATATAGATGACCTTTTTTTGCGCAAGCATATTTAGCTTCAATCAGGGCTAGGTTTAAACACTGATCTACCGTCCCCCTTCCCTGTCTAAATCCATATTGAAACTCAGCCATAACATTATTCTCAACCGCCCAACTCTCCAACCTATTTAGTAACAGTCTCCCCATTAACTTGGCTGTACTATCCAGTAAGGAGATTGGACGATAGTTAGCTAGATTCGAGGGATCTCCTTTCCTAAAAATTGAAATGATCAGTGATTGTTTCCATGATGATGGGGGACCCGTTTTGGCAACAGCGTTAAAAACTAGTGTCAAAAGTGGGGCCCATAATGGTTTGTTTGCAAGAAAGATATCCAGTGGGACACCATCTGGTCCGGCTGCCTTTAGGGTGGGCGATTGTAAAAGGGTGAGTTCAATTTCCTCGTATGAAAACTCCAACGCCAGGGAAATAGAAGAGGAAGTCACTGAAGCCAAACCATTACCTTCTGATTGAGCATGGAATATATTCTGGAAGTGTGTTAACCAAGTTATTTCGTCTACCTGAAGATCAAGAGATGGACCACCCCCTTTGCAAGAATAGAGCGTTGGTTGATTTCCAGAAACCCTTGCTGTCTTTACTCAGTGATGCTTGTCTCAGACTTTCCCATTCTTCCTCCCGTAATTACCTCTTCCTCACTTCTCTTGCAAGTTTATATTTTGCCCTAAGGTCTCTTATCAGTGTTTGATTTCTAAGATGTATTTTAAGGGCATTCCGCAATTCTCTAGATGCCTTAGAGCAATTAAGCTTGAACCATTTAGTAGACTGTGAGAACTTTTGAGAAACTGGCTGAAAAAGATGGTTTCTAATGCAAGTTAAAATTTTACTGAAAGCGACCACCACTTGTAAGCTACTTGTTTGTGGCTCTAAGCAGGTTTGAATCTGCTGGAACATTTCCCCTACAACCAAGGGGAGAAAAGAATTAGAATCATTTTTTCCCCCATTTTAAATTAAAACCATTTTTCCTACATAAAAGCGGTTTAGGGGCAGAGAGTAACCTTGGTTTACTAAGATATGACCAGGAGAAGGAACAATGAATTAGAGCATGGTCGCTAAATTCGGTCGGCTGCACCAGGATATTTTTCACACATCTCTTGAAATTTGCAGGGATAATTATAAAATCAATTGTTGAAGTAAAACCAGACCGATAAAAGTTTGGGATCATTTGTCCCGTGGAAAGATATAATGGATTTATTAAAACTAAGTCCCAAATCAACAGAAGGCTATTGAAAATGTTACCATATTTGTGATGATTGAAATGGGTATTCACAGTCACTCGAATCAGTTACCCCGCAAATATGCTGATCAATTTTACTACATGTATATGTATTAAAATCTCCCGCCCAGATAATAAAAAGTGGTCTTGGGTGATGATAGAGCAAATCCTCTAAGATGGTACCCAGCTCTTCAGCCACTGAGGAGTGATCAGGGAAATTACTGTTGTAAAAATGTATCAACAGTATGTCAGTCTTACCACATCCCGTTTCTGCTATCATATGAAAATACGGCAAGCTATTCAAAAAAGAAACTTTTTGAAATGCGAGCGTATTAACTATAAGGGTGAGTAGACCCCCTTTAGCTCTACCCGAGGGTGAAGAGATTGCTGGAGTGAAAAAAGAACGGTAACCATTGACAAATACAGCCTGCGTTGCCCAGGTCTCTTCTAAAAAAATAATATCCGAGCTCCTAAACTCTTTGTACCAGTCTAGGTTATCTTTTTTATTGTCATTTCCTGCTGTGTTCCTAGAAAGGAACGTGAAGCCCTCGTAGGGCTCCTGCGGAGTAACATCTACCAAGTAAGTAGAGATTGAAATGCTAGACGAAGTTAACGTAAAGTCTATACCTTGCGGATCTAGTACTAAAGGCTGTACCCCCATGGACATTGCGGCAAGGGAAACTCTTAAATTGGAACGTTCTAACTCATTGGTGGATTGAGATAAATCAGAAGGTAAAGAGAGTCAATCACAAGAATCTAGGCCCACCTGGGGAGCAAATCTGTTAGAAATAGGAACAGAACTATAGTCCTGCTGGTGGGGAATGGGCAAAGTACTTTTTAGTGAACTGCTTAAGCCAAATGTATTAAAGCTAGTTAATACAGGGGGTTTATAGAAAAAACCCAAGAGAACTGTATAAATCTGCGATTGTGATTAAGGAGAGTCTGGTAAACACCCTAACAAATCATTACAAAGCCTTTGATTGTCAAAATTGAGGCTAACACAATCATTATCGATCGCTTTTCTGTCAGACCCTATCCAAGGAGTCCTACGGGCCATGACCAGGTGATTCTGGACAAAATTTCCTATGTTTGAAGCCTGTGACAGCCAATGCTGAGCTTTGGCCATTAACTGCGTTGATGTCTCGCTTTATCTCGGAGTAAGGGGACATTAACTAGTATTAGTACAAAAGAGCAAGCTGCAGGGGGTAGGTTCATGTAATGGACGGTGTTCCTTAGTGATACAGAGGGTAGAGGGGGCTTAGATGCAGACTTACTCCTAGAAGTGTGCCTCTTTACAACATTGTCTGAGCGATATGACTGGGAAAAACTGTGTCTTAAGGTAGTTTCTATATGACCAGGATTTGAAACCAACAAATTTGTAGTATTAGGAGGTGTAACAATACTTGGAGGGCCCTGGTATGGCGCGGTACCAAGAACCTTACTTTTACAGCCCTGGCACAAGATATAAATATTAAAATTACATGATTACAGAGTATGAGTGGGTTATCCGAGGCATCAAGTGCAGGGTTAATATTGGCGAGATTACAATTTACACCCCCCAAAGAGTGTTGTGGTGTCCTACTAGATATTATCCCTTCAATTGCGCAGACTATGGCATCCAAACGCTCATAAATCAGCTGCAATAGTTGTTTAAATTTGTCTTGGAATTTAAGACAATTTAAGGTTAATGTGGCAGCGTCCTGATGCAGGCCGTTACTGAGTGGCGATACCGGTACTCCCAAAGAGGGAGCAGCCTTTCTAGTTTTTTTAGCAGTGCATGTGAGGGTTGTTTTGGCAAATTCTCTTTTCCTTTTGCCATTAGATCTGGATGGCGTAAGTAGGGGGGTGGAGGGGTCCCCTGGCACAAGAGGCACTAGGGGATGCCAGTGTGGGTGGGAGGCAGACAGAGTGTCCGTTAACTGGTCTTGCAACTCAGTTCCGGCAAGAGCATTGCCCCCCCCCTTGAAATAAAAGGGGGCCATGAATTTCCCACCCCGTTCCCGCTCCCATCGAGAGCCGCCTCTCTGTAAGAGCAATCTCCCTTTCCACAACCGTAGTTGCCTTGGCCAAAAAGGTATCGAAAGATGTAGTAGTTACCTCTACAGTAGGAGCAGGGGTCGCCGCCTTCTTACCCATGATGTGCCCCGTTACGGCACGTCGAATCACATTTTGAGAAATCAGCCCATATGCAATTGAAATGTATTGGCCAGCTCAGTAGGCCGTTGCGCGCACACTGCCTTGCTATTGGTGGCCCCTCTTCTTTGCGTACGCTGTTTTGATTGTCGGTCCTGTGACCCTGCAGCAATGCACCACATACCTATATAGGTCCTCTGAAACAACTGGCCACTCATGCTCAGTGTTTCGGATAGTGACTAATTACACAAGATGCCCATGCTCATCGAGGCAGCAGATAACATTACGTGGAGCAGTGCCGCATCAACCTGTGGTAGTGTCAAGATAGGCAGAGTTTGAGCAACACTGGCAGTCAAGTCATTTCTAGAAAGACGGTGGCAGGCAGAGTGAGAAGCACATGGGTACTTCAAAGGCTGCACACTATTTCTACACTATTAAACTGTGTTTTCTTGCTATTAATGTTTTAACTGCAGCCAGGGCACAAGTCCTAAAAAAAGAAGTGGGGGGACTAACCTAGTTAATCTGTATGCAAGTGGCATCGCAGTGCGTGGCATCAGGGCGCGTGACATCACGGCGCGTGACATCACGGCGTGTGACATCACGGCGCGAGACATCACAGGAACTGGCATCACAAGAAGTGATATCAGATCTTAAGCCCTCACATATATGTTTAGCAGGTGTATCATGAGTACATTTGAGCACATTTCGAGTATACTTGCAAACCCTCCTGATTTAGGCAGAAGATTCACACTTTTGTACGCTACATATAAAACAATGTTACCTTTTGTCAGCGTTAAGCTTTCTATAGCCATGGTGCTTTAAAAGAAATAGTGATATTTAAATCATTACAACGCCTCCTCAAGGGTAATAAGCGTATATAAATGCAATTTATTTTGTGCAAATACTGGGAAAGATCAACACATCTGACTTCTAACAGTGCATGCAAATCTCCTAAACAGAGCCTGAACAAAGTGAAAAGCTGCCTCTTTAAAGTATGTGTGAAGTGCTAACAAGGTGTGAGCCTTTGTTTCTCCTCTGCTGCATTTGCATCAGGTGTGAGGCTCCTGACTGCTGCCAGCCAGGAGACTCCAACAAAAGGAGGCTTGATGACCCCTGAGACTCGGCCTTTGTTATGGCCGAGTATCCCAGCAGGAGTCAGAAATAAGAGAGCCTCGTCCCCGCCTGCACGTTGTTGTGATCGAAAGCAGACAACAACGTGCAGGCGCTGCTGAATGTGTCCCGGTGTTTGGAAATTACACCGGGACGAATTCAGCATCTTTTTTAGTGGGGCCCAACTTCTTGGCAGGGTGGACGGCATCCACCCTGTGAAAGAAGTGGGGTGACGCCGTCCACCCGCGTGTACCCCCGACTCGTGACCTGACTGCAGCCATATTTGCCAATCTAAAATTAGAGGTGGGCGAGCCACTGAAAACTCGAGCCAAGTTGAAGCCTGAGGCCCAGCTCTTGCTGTTACATTACTGTCAGAGCTGCCGACTGTGGAACTGGTGAACAGGTTTTGAGTTTTGGTGTCGGATTGTCATCTTGTGATTCTGGGCACATCTGGGCACATCACCTGAATTCCCCGTGCCTATAAACAATGCATGTGACCTTGTGTAATGTAATTGGTGCTCATGTAAAGCCTTCAGCCTTCTGGTTGCTGTTGCTCTGTATTTAAAAATGACAGACCATGAACTAAAAGGTAAAAACAAAGCCTTAATATAAAGAAAGACAAATAGAGACCCATTTCCTGGCTGACTTGTACAAAGTGAAACCTGGATAAATCATGGCTTCCCCACTTAAATTGTGTGATCTTAAGCAAATACTTTATTTCACTAAAACTTTCTTCTTCGTTTTCGCAAATGAAAGCACTTTCGAATATGTGAGTTCAGTCTACCGTTTGTACAAAACTATCACTTTTAAAAAGTACTTCTCAGATCAGTGCTATAAAATGACTTATTAATGTTAAAGCTTCCACACGTTACAGAAATGCACTTTTTTGAATTCTAAAGAGACTTTACCATATCGTACATGAGGTTTACGGTATGAGTTACATAGCAAATATTTTCAGGGCTCGGCTCGTGCATGAACTCCGAGATCTGACCCAGACCCTTAGCTCGGCTCTAGCTCTGTGCTCCCTGTTAATTTGTTGGCTCGCCCACCTCTATATAAAACGCTCTCCATGTTTTGACCTGTCTTGACAAGGCAGCTGGCTACGTGACCTATTGTTACCAGATCTTCAAAATATACATAGAGTGAGTTTTGATTCCATGCAGAGGAGTATTTTTCTTTCACCTTATGGAACTGGCTGTTTGGCGTATCATTCTGCCCCAATGTAGTGCTTGCATTGTAAAGCACGAGGGACTTACATCTGTGTTGTCCAAGACTCTTAACTCATTACATTGCCTATCTCATAGACGCATTGTAAACCCAGATCATGTATTTTATTTTTTTATTGCACTAAACCTTTTGTTAATGTTTCAGTCAGGACTCAAAAATGTAAGCCAGACCTTCTAGCACTGCCAAACACTTGTTCTTATTTTAAGTTTGTATGCAGATCCTCCCCACTTCCACCGCCTTTTTAGGTCTCGCCTAGGCAGCGCGCATGCGCTGCTCTAGGAGTGACCTTTAGAAATCGGTCAGCTCTTTTCAAGCACTCGTGCTTGTGCTGGCATCCACCTTGCGGGAGCGAGCAGCGGCGCGCGCGCTAATTGAAAACAAATGGCCTGCTCGCTCCCGCAGCCAGCACAAGCACGAGTGCTTGAAAACAGCTGCTGCTTGTTTTAGGTTTCTTTCTGTTTGCCTCTCAGCGCCGCTCGTTCGTCTGCCCTCCGGCTTCGGAAACAAATGCTTGCAGTGTCCGAGAGAAACATCCTTCGGTTTCACGCCAGTCTGCTCAAGTGATGTCTCGTTAACTCCAGTATCACCACCGGATGTATTCTTGCCATGCTGCGTAACTATAAAACGGGGACACTTTAGTTCCGTGTACAGCTTGAAATCTGCATTAAATCTGATTTGTGTAGAAAGACGTTTTTAAACTAGCACTTCTGTTTTCAGTCGATCCTCGTTCACTTTGCACACGCTTGTGTTTTCAGCTGATTCTTGTTAGTTGCTTGCAAACGAGATCAGCTGAAAACACAAGCGCTTGTTTAAAAACTGCTTTGTACACAAATCTGGTTTAAAATGCCCACTAAATTGTATGCCTTGCAGATAGAATGTAAATTAGTCGGCATATTAAAACATATTTGTGAAGAAAGCAGATTTTAAACAACCGCTTGTGTTTTTAGTCGATCCTAATTTACTTTGGAAGTTTTATAGCACAAACTCGACCCGAAGGTGTCAGAGCGCTTTACACGCACCCACTGGGAGATTAAGTGATTTGCCGTGTGAGATTCCTGCCTAAAAAGGAACTTTTATTTGCTCAAATAATGTAAACTATCATAGCAAAGCAGTGCTCTGGGTTGGACTAGCTCCAGCTGCACAGGTGCGAGCCATTCCTGCTGAGATAGGATGCCTTCCGACACGGTGCTTCTTTTTATTTTACAACCAAACGAGTACTCCGACTTCTATGGCTGAGAGACATCCCTGCACATAAACAAAAGCCTACTCTGGTGTGGAAGCTGGGAGGTGTTTGTAAAAATCCTACGTAATAGTTATGAAGACACAAGCGCTCGCTCGCAAAAAAGGAGATCGGCTCATCCGCAAAACCAATACTCATACGACAATTTTAGGAATAACACCAAATTAAAAAAGTTAAAAGCATCGATAAACCACACACCATGGAAGCTGAAGAAAGGCCCTACGGCACTGCTAGAACTGAGGCAGTTAAAAGCCACCCGCAGGAAATTAACCTGGCGCCTCAGAAAAGAAGCTGATGAGTCTCTCTGGGCCAAACTCCTGCACGATATCAAAAATAACAACAGCGCGCAATTCTGGCAGAAGATTAACGCTCTGTCTAACCCCCGGAGCCAGGGCATCAACTCGCATGTTACAGAAGAGGCATGGACAACCTTCCTTGAATCACATTTTAATAAAGAGGAGGATCCCCGAACCTGCACAACTAACTTCTCGCCCACCCTGGAAACACAAGCATCCCAGTTGAACTACCAAGTAACACCGGAACAGGGCCTCATAATCACAAACAAACAAATCTGTAAAAGAATCCTCAAGGGCAGGCGCGAGGGCGCTCCCGGCCCAAACGGGATCCCGCCCATTCTATTCAAACAAGATCCAGAATTCTGGGCTTCAGTCCTAAAATCAACCTTCGAATCAGTTCTACAAACATCGATAGTACCATCATCTTGGAGGGGATCGATCATTTCACCCAGCTACAAAAAAGGTAATAGAAATGATCCTAAAAGCTACCGGTTAGTAGCTTTACTGGACAATGAAGCCAAATACTTTGCAGGACTACTTCTTCAAGAATTAACGTCATGTGCCACAGAAATCGCAGCAATACCATACAACCAGACCGGTTTTTGTAAGAATATGGGCACTGCTACTAACATTTCAGCCCTCTCACTAATGATAGATGCTGCTCTTGTAATAAAACAGCCTCTGTATTTGTGCTTCATCGACTACAGCTCGGCGTTTGACCATATAAATAGAAACATTCTGTGGCAAAAACTAAAAAGCCTGAGTATTCCGCCACTGCTATTAAAACAAATAACTCTCCTGCATAGCAACACCTGGGTGCAAGTAAAGCTGGGGGCAGGAGACTACTTAACCAAAAAGATTCATACAACTTCAGGATTAAAACAAGGCTGTGTGCTTGCCCCAACACTCTTTAATCTTTTCATGGCCAAGCTATCAGTCCTTCTCAATGACTGTAACTCACACGCCCCCAAGCTAGGAGGTCGCCAGTTATCCAACCTTCTATACGCAGATGATCTGGTGCTTATCAGCCGGACACCCATAGGTTTACAACGCCTGCTCGACATCACATCCCAGTATTCGGAGACCAACAGACTAAGTATTAATCTAGAAAAAACAAAAGTCATGTTTGCAGAGAAAACAGTCAACAGGAAACTGACACGATTCATTGAAGAGAACGCCGTCCTCGACCCGTCCCAATCCGGATTCCGAAGCAACCACAGCACAGAGACCGCCCTACTCGCCGCCACAGATGACATCCGCACCCTCCTGGACCAAGGCCACTCCGCAGCCCTCATCCTACTCGACCTATCAGCGGCCTTCGACACAGTCTCCCATCGCACACTAGTCGTCAGACTACATGACGCAGGCATACAAGGAACAGCCCTGGACTGGATCCGATCATTCCTCACCGGAAGAAGCCAAAGGATCAGAATCCCACCCTGCCTCTCCGACCCCACGAAAATCACCTGCGGAGTCCCACAGGGTTCATCACTGAGCCCCACCCTCTTCAACATTTACATGGCCCCCCTCGCAGCCATCGTCCGACAACACGGCCTCAACATCGTATCCTATGCCGACGACACCCAGCTCATCCTCTCCCTCACCAAAGACCCCACCACTGCCAAACTCAACTTCCAGAAAGGAATGCAAGACGTCGCAGTCTGGATGACCAACAGCTGCCTGAAGCTCAATGCCGAGAAGACAGAAGTCCTCGTCCTCGGTACCACCCCTTCTGCATGGGACAGCACTTGGTGGCCGACCGCCCTCGGAAGCCCACCTACCCCCTCAGACCACGCCAAGAACCTCGGCATCGTACTCGACTCATCACTCTCCATGAACCGACGGTCAACGCCGTCACCTCCAGCTGCTTAAACACCCTCCGCATCCTCCGCAAGACCTTCAAGTGGATCCCCCCTGAGTCAAGGAAGACAGTCACCCACGCACTCATCACCAGCAGACTGGACTATGGAAACGCACTCTACGCCGGCATCAACAAGTCCCTACTCCGCAAACTCCAGACAGTACAGAACACCGCCGCCAGACTCGTCCTCGGCATCCCCATACACGAACACATCAGCCAACACCTACGAAGTCTCCACTGGCTCCCCGTGGAGAAAAGAGTCACTTTCAAAATCCTCACTCACGCCTACAAATGCCTACACAACAACGGACCCAAATACCTCAACGACAGAATCAACTTCCACGTACCCAAAAGAAACCTCCGATCTTCCCACTTCGCACTGGCCGAAACCCTGCGCATCCACAGAGCCAGAGCAGGCGGAAGATCCTTCTCTCACATTGCAGCCAAGACCTGGAACGAGCTACCGGCAGACATCAGACACGCCCCCTCCCTGAACACCTTCAGGAAGACCCTCAAGACCTGGCTCTTCGGCTAAACAGATCTGCGGACCCCCCCACCCCCTCAGCGCCTTGAGACCCTCGCGGGTGAGTAGCGCGCTTACAATTCCCTGATTGATGTGTGTAAACTTCCGGAAGACAAAAACAAAGCATAACTGGTTCCTGGCAAAACACAAGCTGGAAGCAGTACAAGACTATAAATACCTGGGAGTCATCATCGACAACAGAGGTAATTACACAGCTCAATGCGAGGCCATAAAAAAGAGGGGATTAATGACAGCTGTAGCATTAAGAAACCTAAAAATCAAGACCTCTGGACCAAGCTTTCTCCCACTAATCAGGGTGATACAGGCAAAATTAATTCCATCAATCACCTATGGAAGTGAAGCCATGAGAGGGAGAGATGCTGAAACGCTGAATGGCACCATAGCAAGAGCTTTGAGAATGATCTACGGGTTGCCAGGATATACATCTCCTGCACAAATGAGGCTCGAATTCGGGCTACAGAGACCAGAGCTGGCCCGCAAAGGAGCTTTCATTAAAAATTGGTACAAAATCAAAATAGGGCAGCCCGATACACTAAACACCTACCTGTGGAAGGAACTACAAGCCTCAGAGTCCTGCCCAGCCAGACACTATTTGGACACTACACTGGATCAGCTGGGGTTACGGCAACTTTGGGAATCATCGGGGGCTCTAACAAGTTTAAAAAAAATAGTAAATAAGATCGTCAAAAAAGAATCCATCATTCAAGACAAAGCCGTCCTGTCTGAACGTGCCCACGGCTGGCTTACTATACAGTCATACAGCAAAGCAACCCCGCAGGCATACCTCCAAACCAACTTCTCTAAAACCTCAAAAGAAATGTTTCTGAGATTTCGGCCGGGCCTATTGCCATCTGTACATCACCTGCCGCCGTGGCTACGCCCCCCGAAGCCAGCAAGCTGCCGTCTTTGTGGGGAAGGAGAGGAGGACATAGTGCATATCATCACCATATGTTTTCATTTCTATAGTCAGGGTCCCTGGAATTAAGCAGCAGTAGAACGCTAAATTATCCTACAAGAAAAGGCAAAACATGCGGCATAATGCAACACATTTTAACAGTATTACTTTATTATTTTGTCCTTTTTACACATGACACATGTTAATACTGTCTGGGCAACAATTTGACATCACTAGTACTAGCTAGTTTAACAAACAAATACAGAAATAGGCAACTGAATACCCAGTTAACCTTTGCAAAGGGCCCTCCACTGCGTTCAAACACATGTTGCTATGGTTTTATTAACTTTAGAACTGTTTGAGCTACAAACAATGTTTTTTTAATATCTCGAGATTATGCAGCAGATAATATATTTTGCGGCAAATCCATAATTATGTGAAAAACTCTGCAGCCATAGAATCGTATAATTCCAGTGCCTCCTGTGAGCTGAGCTCCCTTTAGGTTCTGGCTGTGGTCAGATTGTGGAAGGATGATTATGTTGGCGCATTCATATTAAGAGCTATAGAACTGAAGCCAATGTGCCTGTCAGTGGTTTAAAATCTTGTGGCTTCAAGAGCATATAATTCCATAGTTACTTGCTTTCACAGCCAGCATATTACTCTGGTCTCCCCCCCCCCCCTATAACCTATTTCCCATTTTCTGGGTCTCCAGCGCCTCAAGATCATATGAATAGAAATAGCGCTATGCAAATATCTGGCACTCTCTTGGTCTCTTTTCTTTTTCTGTAACTCTTTCGCTGCACTTTCTTTGTCTCTCTCAGTTCTTCCCACCCTCTTTCACCTCACGGATGTATGGTGCTCTATCTCGGCGGCGCTTTCTTTTTCTCTTCCATTCAACTTTCTCTGTCTGTCTCTTTCTTTCTCCCCCCTCGCTTCTTCTTTACCTCCTGACTATCTGTCTCTTTCTCACTCCACGTGACTCTGCGAGAATCTCCTTTCTCTATATCTCTCCCGTTGCCTCTCTTTCTGTGTGGCTGACTGTCACACTTGCTCTCTCACTGTCCTGTACCTGCCTTTCTGTGTCCCCCTCACCGTCTCTTCTCTGACCTGCTCTCCCTTCTCAGTCGGTTGATCTTTTTTGCTCCTCTAGGAATGTGGCCATTCTTGTTTATTATAACTTTTCAACATGCTGCACAGCAGCCACGCTGCTCTACTACATAGCTTAAAAACAAAGGCCAAGCCAAAACCTCTGGCTAATCACTTATAAGGTCCCAAAGGCGAAACCTTTTGGCTATGCCAATGCTTGTTATGGACTGCCTCCAACCCTTGCATCCTGAAAACCGAGGAAAAGGAAGTCCGATTCATGACAGTATCAAAGTTGGAAAATAAAGGGTCCACGTTTTCTTTTACCTTACACAAAACGGTATTTTCTTTTACCTTACACAAGGCTGCATTTTCTTTCACCTTACACAAGGCTGCATTTTTTTTTTACCTTACATAAGCCTCTAAGTGCAACCTTTTCCCTTCCTTTCACCTGTAATCTACATATTGCGCTTCCTGTCACCGCTGATGTACTTGACAGTTTTGTGAAAGTTGAAAAATAAATTGTGGCAATACTAACATTCTGAAAAGTAGGTCAATACACTTTGTGTCGAGCAAGCAGGAGACCCAGGTATTGTGTACCTCCATGAAAGGCACTGTTGGTGGCAACCTCAAGCTGAATAGAGCCATGGGCCCTGCAAACTGGAAGACAAATAACCAGAGCAAAACCAAACAAAGCATGCACACCACCTGGATAAGGACGAATCCGGTACCGAACCCTGTGCAAGTGACACGAGGGACTGGCACATGTTGTGGCTGCAAGGACACACATCACATGCCACACTCGCAGTCCTGGCGTTCATGCTAACAGAAGAACAGAGCATCCTGAGCCCTCTGGCTTGGATTTTGCTATTACTGAGCTGTGTTTTCAAGTCACAGCATGCCAAGTACTGCTGACAAAAAGTAAGGAATGGTTGAAAGTATGTCCTATAATATGGAGTTAATCTGCAGTTAGGACGGGTGCAGGGAAACTTGGGCATTCGGCCTCCTAGACGGTGTTTGGCCTCCTTCAAAACTGAAATAGGAGTGCTCATTTGTCTATACTGCTTTGGAGACCTTTTACATACACTGAAAATTGTTCTTATCTAGTCTTTGCAAGTCCACTCCTGGACACCTCCTCTCAAGATAACCCCACTTCAACCTAATTATGTGAATTATCGATTGAAACTGAGCAAAACTATTTTTAGACTAATGTGTATGCGTTGTTAAGGAATCTAACATTTTGCTTGCTTGAAAAGTAACTTTGTGGCGCACCAGTGTGGATTAGAGGTTTTGCCGTCTCTATTTATGCCATTAACATATTTTATGAGAAGCTGCTTGAAAAAAACATGTGAGTGGGCTGGCCCAAAGAAAGGATTCTCTGCATGCCTTGTCTGAGGGCCCATGAAGGCCAAGAAAGAAATTCCTAAAAATGTTTCCTGCTGTAGTGGACTGCTGTAAGGTCACTTCTTGGATACATTTGTTGTGACGTTAAATCTTTTCCGTGGTCATCACTCATGGACCAATGCCGGTCCCTACAGGATTCTTACTTTCCACTTACCCACCAGCAACTTTCCAGGTTGTGTCTCTCCTCTGTGATGGTGGCTGGGCTGGGTGATTTCCATGATGATTGACTTCTTGGAGTGGAGTGCACAGTTTATGAAGTGTGCCTTTTGCTTTGTGCAAGAGTACATAACTGGACACAGAGGTGTAATTGTACAAGGTATAAGTTGCGCTAGGTGTAATTGGCTTCTGCCTAAGTCCTTGACCCTGGAGGCTGTGCCGCTTTGCGGTGCCGGGGAAGTAGTAATGTTCATACATCTCCCAGGAAGGTAGCCTGTTCACCCGTCATAGAGAGCCCTACATCTGTAGATATTTTTCTGCAGCCCTCTAGTTTAACAATGGCGGTTTCCATGCAAACCACAGTCATAAGTCACAGATGCGTAGCAGTGTTTCTAGGAAATCCTTTGAGTGGAGAAATCGCTCTTGTGGAAGAGCTAGGTCTAATATTATAATTGTTGTGTATCAGAATGGCTTTGCATGTGGTGTGTCACATCTTTAGCACTTGCCGCTAATTTAGATTAGGGTGTGCAGGAGTGAAAAACATTTTGGATCTGTTGAAGTTGGAGTCCTCCATTACTTCCGCCTTCAGGTCTGAGACTGTATCAAGATGAGAAGTGGAAAAATGTTGGGGTGATTCTAATGCCTATGGACTAAGGGGTAAGGGGTTCCGACTCCTGCTTGTGGATACTCTGTCAAATTGTAGAGATGAGGGAGTTGGGTGTGGTACATGCATAGTTGCTACACTGTATAACTTGACCCTGCCATTCCTGTAGATGCAGCAAATGCTGTGTTGCCAGTAGAGCCAGTGCATAGCTAATGCTCCCTGTCGATGTACCTGAACTCCCATGATGAAGTGTCTGCCAAGACGTTCTCTGGTCTGATGCTCATGCTAATCCCATTGGTGTACATAGGGCCACTGTTCATCACTTAGAAAGGATGCCCCTAGAATGTCTGACCCTCCATTATAATGCAAATCACATGCTAGACTGATATCCTTCAGGCATCCAGAGGGTGGTATGGGCTTCCTCCGGGGGATGGTCAGGCTGTCCTTGTAACATAATTTTTTCTAGGTGATGTCATTGCATGTTTAGAAGACAGAAGGCAAAGAAGAAATTTGACCTGCCCTCATTTATGCTTTCCATTAATGTATAGGTTAAAAAGCAGTGAGCTAAGGTGTGCTTGCCTAAACGTATACATTTAATAAGCATTGGCAAAGCTGGTAGGTCTGGCATAGGCTGCCCGCCTTTTTGAATTGTCATTTCTTGCTTTATTTTGCCATGGTTTTTCCAAAATATTATTGTTGAGGAAGCTGCTGGGCCCTTGTCAATCTTAAAAGAAACATTGGCTAAAAGCAAAAATATTTTATGGTCTCAAAAAGCACACACTGCCATAGTAGTCCTGGAATTAAAGAAAACTATTTTGTCAGTGGGTATACTCCTTGTAAAGAATAGAATGTGGTCACTTATAGTGAATTTAACCAATGACTCAAATGGGCTGACCCTTCGCCCCTTGCTTTAGTGCTTGAAAGAAAATATGAACGACACAATGCTAGACCAATGGATGAAGAGGTAAGGCTAAAACCCCAATAAGGCAGTAAATTATATATATATGTTTTTAGTAAAATCAAATGCGCTTTGCTAATGGGAGACCCAAAAATGATTGTATATGGATGGATTAGTGAGAGATTCTCCACGACGTGACTCTATCTGGAAGGGGGTAGGCCGGTGGCAGAATCACAA